>NW_021036902.1:0-10795 GCF_004153795.1 Camellia sinensis
TAGAATAAGTTGGTAATATGTGATTTGGTGTATTCAGTTTTAGATGTCCGGACTGGGTTAGCTGGGAATGGAGTGACTGAGACTGATTGACTAGAGCAAAAGGATCAGAAGCCAACGCAGTAGAGTAATCAGGGCGACAAAGGTTACCAAGAGTTTGGTAACGATTAACCATATCAAGTGAATAGGATGGGGTGATTGACTCCAAAGGAGGAGGAACAAGAAGTTGATTTGGTTTACTGGAAGATGGGACCAAAGCCTTGGAAGGAGGCCTTGGGCGAGACATCTGTTGAAATAAGAGGCAATGATTAGCAACCAGAAAGAAGATCTAAATAATCTTGATGATGATGTAAACAATTGTAGTTGTGAGCAAGTAAATTGCGGCGAGCTTGAATTTGTTGGTAATTTATGTATTGGGCTCTTTTGGTAGTGGGTCGAGCTAATTTGAGGCGGTGAATGCGGTGAGTAAGCTGTTTAATGAGGGTTTTGAAATAGGTAATTCGGGATTTATGGTAAGCAGTGAATGGTGTAGTCATCCCTTACCCCCCTGTAAAAATTCCCGGGTAAGAAAATCAGGGAGGGAATTTTGACAACCAGGTATATAAGTAATATCAAAATCAAAAATATTTAAAATAGCCTGCCAACGAGCAAAGATTTGTTTACTAGCAAGATTTTGAACATCTTTTTCAAGAACATATTTAGCAGATTTGCAATCAACACGAACTAAGAATTTTTGATTTAAAATATCATCTTGAAATTTTTGAATACATAAAACAGTAGATAAAATTTCTTTTTTAATAGTACTATAATTGAATTGTGCTTTATTCCAGATGCCAGAATGATAGCGAACAATCTGTTCAGATGATTGTGGAGTAAGTTGCTGAAGTAGAATGCCACCATAACCAATATCGGAAGCATCAGTTTGAATAATTTTGAAGGAATTTTCAGTAGGAATACCAAGACAAGGGAGAGACTTGACACACTGTTTGATTTGTTTAACAATAGAAGTATGAACAGAAGACCAAGGAGGAGGATTATCCTTTAACCTATCGAATAGAGGTTGACAAGTTTTCCTAAGATCTTTATAAAATTCAGCAATGTAATTGAGGGAACCTAAGAACCTTTGTAATTGGGTTTTGTCGAGAATTTCATCAGGAAATTTAGATGCGAACTCAATGGATCGACTAATGGGTAAAATAGTATTATGATGAATATCGTATCCTAAAAATCTGACTTTTGTTTGAAATAATTTAATTTTAGGAGCAGAAATGACCAGACCATGACTTTTAATGGTGTAAAAGAATGCAGTTAAATGTTTCCAATGTTCACTAAGTGATTTGGAAAAATTAATATATCGTCAATGTAAACAATGGAAAAATGACTAAAAGGGTTGAATATGTCATTCATGATATGTTGAAATTCACTAGGAGCATTTTTTAAACCAAATGGCATGACATTCCATTCATATTGACCAAAGGGTGTATTAAATGCAGTTTTATATCGATCTTTAGGATGAATTTGAATTTGCCAAAAACCACTTTTCAAGTCAAATTTACTAAAGATAACAGCTTGACTAAGTCGTTTAATTAAATCTTTTTTATTGGGAATAGGATATCTAATCCATTCTAAAACAGAATTTAATGGTTTGTAATTAATAACAAGTCGAGGGACACCTCGTTCTAATTCAGCATTTTTATTAACATAGAAAGCAGGACAAAACTAAGGTGATTTACTTGGGCTAATTATGCGATTTCTTAATAATTCATTAATTTCTTTTTTACACATTTCAAGTAATTCATGGTTCATTTGAGTAGGTCGAGATTTAGTAGGAATTTGTGATTCATTAAAATTCTTAATATAGGGTAGGGTAACAACATGTTTTTTCCTATGCCAGAAAGCAGTAGGTAAAGTAGAACAAACGGTTGATTCAAGTTTTAATTGAAAATCATGGATTTGGGAAACAAGAATTGGATCAGTCAATTGTTGGTCAATACGTTTATGATTTACTTCTTCTTTAAGAAATTTTAAATGCCGAGTCAGGCGACTGATTTGGTGAGAAATGGAACAGTCTTTTAATTGATTTAAATGTAATAATTCAGGAGGAGATAGAAATTTAAATGTAACTGGTTGTCCCAAAACATGTGTAGTGATTCCTGTACTAGATGTAGTAAAAGGATATAATAAATAGATAAATGGAGAACCTAGAATAATTTTATCAGTCATGTTGGTAACTAGAACAAAAGAGGTTTTAAAACATACATTGTCTTGGCAAACATGTACTTTTGGTAATTTATATTTGATATGCATTTGAGTACCATTAGCAGAAGTTAATTTTTCTTAACATTTTTCATAATATGTAGTAGGAAGTAAACCTTCTTGTATACAGTTTAAATCAGCACCAGTATCGATTAAAGCAATTAATTCTAATTCAAAGTCATTAACAATTATTTTGATTTTAGAATACCACTTTTGAATGTAAAGTTTATTGATTAGACTTAATCGTTTTTCTTCAGGATTGTTAGATTGAGAATGGTGTGATCGGTTATCAAATATTAAGTTATCCGGATTAGGATCAGATTCATGTTCAGATTCATGTGGGGATTCGTGTTCATTAGTTTGGAAATTATCTAAACTTTTATCAAGTTTTAAAGTAATAATTTCATCTTCAAGTGTTTTGTCTTTACTTTGCAATTCTTTGATTGTTTGTTTAATCTGATTGATCTCCTGTTGTAAATCTTGTAATGTAACTTCTTTTTATTTATTTTTAAACCTTTCTAAAGTTTTGGATAGACTGATTATAGGTTTATCAAACTTAGGTTTGGAATCTGAATGGATTAATAAGGATTTTAATTTATCAGTATATTTTTTTTTTAACTTGGGATCATCTAACTTACTAATTAGATCGATTAGAGCGGATTCTTCTTGAGTAGTTTTGGTGAGAACGGTAATTTGTTTAATCGGTTTACAACAAACATCATTACAACCTATTTTAATATCATTATCGGAATCACCACTAGGGGAGGAGGAATTTGATGAAGTATCTGGATGATCAGAAGAGGAACTACTAAGGGAGTGATTTAATTGAAAGATTTCACATAATTGATTTTTGGAGGTATCATCAATTTGGAGTTGATTAACTCGATCTTTTAATTTTTTTTTTCTTTACACTTATTTGAATAATGTCCCTTTTGACCACAATTATAACAAGTAACATCTTTAGTTGATTTAGATTTTGGATGGGATTTTGATTTATAGTATTTCTTTTTGGGTTTAGTATAGAATTTATCACTGGATTTGGAAGGTGTATGGTCCTTCTTATACTTGTATTTATTGTAATGTTTGTATGATGATTTATGTTTGGAGTATTTGTGTGATTTCCTACGAGAGGGTGCAACAGGAGGTAAACCATATTGTTCACAAAAATTGCCTAATTCATATTTAGCTTTATGTTTATCTTTATTAGCTTTTTGAGTAAGTTTAAGATCAATACACATTTTTAATCCTTCTTTTTGGATAGTGCTAATTATATCACCATAAGTGAGGTTATCATATTCAATAACACCAGTGGGTTGACTAAGAACATCTCTAATTTTATGGGCAAATAAGCTAGGTAATCCATTAATAAATTTTTCTTTCCAAAATGATTTAGTACAGTCTTCTCTTAACATGACTCGAGAGGTAAACACATCTTTATACCATCTAAAATCACTTAAGGTTGGACAGTTAAGATTACTAAGTTGATCATGGATGCGAGAATAGATATTTGTAGGGGTACCAATAAAATGGCGAACTATTGTATAGATTAATTGATTAATACCATCAGGGTGACAACATCCTATAGATTCATCAAAAATAGGGAGACCATTTTCATCAGTTTGATTGGCATAAATAACAGAGTCACGGTCTGTTTCAGTGAGATATTTTTCCCACCAAGATTTGAGCATACCAGTGAAACCAGAAGTAAGTAAAGAAACAATTTCAGGTTGAGAGTATTGGGGATAATTACTGAGATAACTATTGGCGACCATAGATAAATGGTTTAGTTTTTGAAGGATTTGATCTTCACTGAGACCATCAATATTCCATTCATATAATTTTTTAGCAGAAACAGAAAATTGATTACTAATATTTGTGTCCTCAAATTGGAGGTCGACAGGAGTTGGTTTAGAATACCAGTTTTTGGTATGGTGAGGATTAACTTTGGGATAGTGGATTTTATTCAGATGAGAAGATTGAAATTGTTGAGCTAATTGATCTATTTCATTATCAGTAGTGTCAATTCCAGATTGATCAGATACAGTATTGGTAATAGGTTGTTGATTCAAGACAGTAAGACCTTTGTCTTTAGATGTAGAAGTATCATTGGGAGTTAATTTAGTAAATAATTGTTCAATAGCTTTGACAGTAGATTGATCATTAGTAACTAGACTAGGTCGTTTAGAGCGATGACTAGGTAGATTAAGTAACGGTTGATCAAGAGATTTAGTTGATTTAGCATATTGGTCATCTAAATTAGTTTCTAATTTATCTAATTGTTTACCAATTGTTTTTAGACATTGATTAGTATAATTATTTTGTTCAATAACCTTTTTTATTTCAGGATCAGTACCAGGTAACTTAAATGGAGAGGCTGGGACTTCAGAACCTTGGTGATCAATAAGTATATTTTCTAATGGAGGATGATTAGAGCTAACAGAAGTGTTGGGAGACGTTTTCCATTTATGTTTGGTAATTGTATTAACTTTTTGGTAATATTGATCCATATAATCAAAGAAAGATAATTCGAAACCATATTGAACCATAAAATCATACCATTTCCTAGTGATTCGAGATTGTTGAGCAGAATCATATTTAGCACTATAAGCATGTCTTTTAGACCTATTTTCTTTGGATCTAAAGTCAATAAGTAATTTATCTAAATCCGGAGTAAAATCTTTTTTGATTGTCATTAGTTGAGGATTGACAGGTGGTATAAATTCTTCGAAATCAGTTTGAGTTGGGGAATTATTTGAAGCTATTTCTTCTTCAGGGAAATGTAAGGTAGTAGTATAAACAGGTTTACTAATTTGAGAAGTTGTAGAATTATCAATTCCTTTTAATTTATTTTTAGAAGTTGGATTAGTTGGGCCAAGAAGGATTTGACTATTTTTCCTAAATAACGGAGTGTTAAATATCTCGTCTTCAGTTGAGATTTCAGAAGGGACACTAGATGTACTATGTCGAGAAGACTGACTGCGATTAAATTTAATATTAATGGATCCATCAGTATTTTGCTGGATATGTTTAATATCTTGGATTGAGGATTGTTGTTGATTATGTTTGTAATTTTCATTGACAGTTACCCATTGATCAGGTAAATTAATGTCTTTCCATTCAATCATGTGAGGAATATTAATATTTGACTCATTAGTACTACTACTTTGGATTAGTAAAGTTTTATCTTTGGGGCTTTTATGTAAAGCATGAACATTTAAATTAGTTTGCATACATTTATAATGAACTCGATAAATCAAGGCAATATTATGGGAAGAATCTAACATTTCAGTGTATTCACCATGTAATTGAATGTTTAATGTTAATGCTTTGAGAATATGTGGATCGCGTAAACTTAATGTGAAGTCAGGGAAACAGTTAAAATGTACAGGACCTTTATTAAGACCAGTTTCCATCATTCCCATTAAACTAGCATTGTAATTAAGAAAGCGAGCATCTCTTAAACATAGTAAAACAGAAGTATTTTGTCCTACCATAGTTAATGGATTGACACCAATTTGAATTAAACCAATATGCATAAAATTGTAACCACGATCTAAATGGCGTTTGATTAATTTTTTATCAAATAACTGACAGGTTTCTCTTGGTTTTTCGAGGGCATAAACTTGTTCAATAGTTTTAACACGGAGAGTAACTTTAAAAACATCCTGTATAAAAGAAGTTTTGTAAATTTCTTTAAGAGGCAGTTTTGGAATATTCCATCCAGAATTAATTTGATCATTTTGTATTTCAACATCTTCTTCATTAATTATGATGCCTGGATTAGGTATGGAAGGCAAGGTAGTTGACCTAGAACTTACTGATGAGTTACTCCTAAATAATCGATTCATTGTTGTGTTTTAATTAACCAGTTTTACAGGTATCTTAATACATACCCTATTCTTGTCAATTTTATCACATACCTAGTATACATACATACCCTATCTTTAAACCCCAAAGTCTGACTCTGCCTAAACCGAAGGACTTACAGAAGACTGGGAAGAAGTGGGTGACTTAAACTAGGTGGATAGAACAGACTGATCTTGTGGGTGATTAAGATGAACTGAAAACAGGATTAATTAAACAAACAACAAAGACGATTGAGCAGAAGTAGCTTAACAGTTAGAAACAGGATACAACATCACTTGTTTGAGAGAATTTCTCTGGAAATATATTTGGAAATTTTCTCTAGGTTGTGGAGTCCAGAGAAATTCTCTGGGTTGAGAGAATTTCTCTGGAAATATGTTTGAAAATTTTCTTTAGGTTGTGGAGTCCGGAGAAATTCTCTGGATGAGAGAATCTCTGAAAATAAAGGGCAATATACTTGATTGACTTTGGGTTACCAGTTGATCGAGATGATGACAATGACTTGGCAAATGGTCATGATACTCTGTCATCGTCAGCACCAGATCAACAATACAAGGTAGATGCTCACTCTGGTGTTGAACTTCTTCTTAATTTTTGTACGGTAAAATCCGAAATATGTTCCAACCAAGATGGTGAAAGCACCACCAAAAAATAGAAAGCAATTTCTCTTTGTCACAACAAAGGCTATGCAGTTGAGAAATGCAGCAGCAGCAAGAATGAAATACACAATTCCCTGCAAAATTGGAATGAGAAATGAAACTTATTATAAATGTTTCAGACTTTTAGAAACAGATATGACAACTGAAATGTAGGAATGCATATACAGAACAAAAAATGATTCAGTGTCCCCAGTACTTAAAACTGAAAATTGGGCCAGAGAAATTCTGTGAATAATTAGACTTTTCAGAGAATTTTGGTCTGAAATTTCTCTGAATTAATTTTCTCTGGATTGAAATTTATCTGGACCAATTTTCTCTGGATTGATGTTGAGGGACCTTAGACATCATGAAAATATTTGATATCTTTTATACTATAAAATCATAATATCAAGGACCTTAAAAAAAATACCCCTTTTTTTATTGTGAAAAAGCAATATTATACATAATCCTATTTCTACTTGTGTTTTTAGGGATTTATAAAGGGAAAATTATTTATAAGTCCTATTAGAGAGACTTATACTACATATGGTCCTACTAAAAAACTTATGTTCCCATAAGTCCTGTCGGAAGTTTGTTGGCACATTTACCCTCAATATTAGTTGTTAATATCATAAATAATAGTAAAACCATATATAGGAAATTGAATGTTATCATAGATGTTATCTATATAAACGTAACGTAACGTGACACCTACATAAACGTAACGTGACACCTGTACGCAAAGTGACACCTACATAAATGTAACGTGACACCTGTACGTAATGTGATACCTATATAAACGTAATGTGACACCCATAATCTATGGCAACATCCAATTTCCTATATAGAAAATTGAATGTTGCCATAGATCATATTTATATGAAACGTAACGTGACACCAACATAAACCAACAATATTTTCACATTCAATTTAAAAAAATAAAAACTCATTAAGTTTGCGAAACGTAACGTTACACGTTACATCACGTTTATGTAGGTGTCATGTTACGTTTATGTAAGTGTCACATTACGTTTATGTAGGTGTTACGTTACGTATAGGTGTCACGTCACGTTACGTTTATGTAGGTGTCACGCCACGCTACGTTTATGTAGAATCTTGTGGAATATATTCCTATCTAAATAGGACTTGAGACTCTATAAGAAATTACACAAGATTTAGCCTAGCATAAGTGTCTGAAAGAGGACTTATAAATAAGTCTCCCTTTAATAAATTCAATCAATTGTTCAAGAATTAAGTAGATTTAGATTATATAGTTCAAGAATTTCATAGACTCAATTGATAATTTAGGACTAAAGTAGACAAGGTGACAATAGTTTAGGGTACAAAATGAAATTAACCCATAAATTTTTAAGACTTAGACATCATATATATATATATATATATATTTAATTCGATACGACCTTGGTCAGAAATTTAAAAATCTAAATTAGATTATGCTGGACTTACACCAAACAACTGGAAACCTAAATTTTATATATAAATATATTAAATTTTCTCCTATTAAAATAATTTAAATTGTTAGATCATATTTCACAAGTAACACAATATAAAACCTTTTCAATTTTTTTTCACTCAGAAATTGCAAAGTCCATCACATTTACCAGCTCTCATCTCTCCTCTCTCTATATCTCTCTCACATTTTATAAATTATTTATTTTGATATTATTAATGATTTTATTGGAAAAAATGTTAATAAAATTTAATTTTAACAAATTTGACATGGGTTAGCCCATAAAGATTATAGCCCATCGTTTAGGGCCCAATACATATCTTAAATACTAAAGCCCAGCACTGCCAAAGCCCCACATAGCAATAAGAACCAATGACATCAAGACACGTGGCAAGAGAAGGGCAAGCCATATCAGCAAACAAAGATCTGCAAAGTTGTTGCCACGGCACATCGCCATTAATGAGGCCCCTTACAGCATTTATTGCGATAACCCCTCTCCGTCGAGACAACACGCCCTCACCCTGAACAAGGTAAGCTACAGCATAGACTTTCGACCAAGGTGACAGGTCGGAAGGGACAACGAAATGATTACCAAAGGACATAAGCAAACGTAGAAGACAAAAAGAAGGTTAAGCTTTTCTATCTCTAGTCTATCTCTACAATCCACTTCTCTTCCTAACTTGCTTGTTGGAGGGTTCGCTGGGGGACTCCCCGTTTTCCATTGGACTTTTGTGCAGGTTCCCCCGTGGGCTTGGTCATTCGGACATAGGCTTAAGGAGCGTGGATCAGTCCAACCTGTTCCACCTGGAACGAATTGTATCATCAAAATTAATCAATCTAGCATTTAAATAAAATTTCAATTTATGTGTAATTCAGACAATTGAAACAAATTTAGCAAAACAAATTAGTTGATTGGCTCGTTACATATTGATTCAGAGTGCATGCATCGTTGGATTCATCATTGTTACTCAAGTTTGTCTATTTGATTTTCTAGTAGTCTTCGTAGATACTGGCTATTTCTATGAGAAGTTGAAGTTAGATTGAATTTGCAGGATGTATCTATAAGTTTGGAGTAGATCTTGTTCGTTTTGGCAATCTATTTTAGTTTGGAGTAGATATTGTTCGTTTTGGCAATCTATTTTAGATTTTGGTAGAGTTTTGGCATCTTTGGCAGCCTCTTTAAGGTACTGTTTGGTGGTCCTCCATAGATTCTTGGCGGCTTCTTCAAAGTCTTATTTTGGTGAGTTGAAGGGTTTGCATTTTGTTCTTTATCTAATTTTGCTCTTTGCTTGGGTTTATGATTATTTTTAAGTAGATCTTTTGGTATTTTAGGGGTGACAATTGGTTTAATGGTAAAATCTTAACCTAATAACTTTGAGGTTATGGGTTAAAGTCACGGGATAACAACTTTGTACACTATATTAAAGATTAGGTGTGTACTCATTTTTTTTCCTCTCAAATACACATTAATGAATACAAATTGGGTGTTGTTTTTTGTAGGGTCCAGCTTGTCTCAAGTTGAGATCAAGACTGGACTCGTCCAGTTCGGCCCATGGGACCCATTTTTTTGGCCCTTTTTGATAATCCAAATCGTTCAATGTGTAGAAATCGTCAAGTACTACATGGCTGTAAAAAATCACGTTGATCAGATATCAATAGCTATGTGATCAAATCAGTTTTATATAAAAAAAATAGACGGTGAAACAATTAACGGTTGATAAAAAATTGTTTTGTTCACATAACTATCGATATCCGATCAACGTGATTTTTTACAGGCATATAGTACTCGACAAATTTTATACATTGAACGATTTGGATTATCAAAAAGGGACTCATGATGGGCTTCCTAGGGACCTAACAGTACGGTCCAGTCCAATCTTGAACTGGACCAGAGCCACTGTCTTTTTTTTATTATTGATATTTGTTTGTGAGAACTTGTCTATTGGAGATAGATAGGATTTTGACTTTTGTAAGAAAACGTGTATTTGGGCAGTAAATGTTGTCAGAGATTGTGGGGGACAATTTGAAAATTTAGTAAAAAATTAATTTTTTTTGACTTTTTTATCAAATTATTTCAAAAAAGTCATTTTTTTGTAAAAAAATTATTAAAAAAGTCAAAAAATTAACTTTTTATTAACTTCTCAAAACACTCCTGTATTTGTTACCATTGTAGCTCTTTGAAATAATTGTTCTTTGTTGGTGTATTATTCTCTTTGTCCATAGATGTAGACTTAGGGATTGTTTGAAATGTTCTAAATAAGTGTACTTTTTGACTTTTTATGAAATATCGGTTGGGTTTGAAGTGATGTGATAGAGATGTGATGTGACTTAAATAAGATGATATAACTTAAATAAAATAATAACTTTTTGACTTTTTAATTTTTTTTTAAAGATGCTAAACTTAGCCTTAGGCCGGACTATATAAATATTAGTATCTTTAACTCTCGTCAAGTGACATCATTTGCATGATTTTTTTGCTCTATATTCAAAACAACTGTCTTAGTGTAATTGAATTTTGTAAAAAAATTTCGCACAACATTCAACACAACTTAAACTAAGACCCCCATTT
>NW_021036909.1:0-12407 GCF_004153795.1 Camellia sinensis
GACTATGACTTTTGATGATTCTCTCGTAGATAAAAGAATTAAAACATCTCTGGCTTATTCTATTGAACTGAAACGTTGATACGAAAGTCAATGTTATTTTAGAAACTTAAGATGAGGCCTTTACCGTTGTTAGAAACCTGTTGTTAGAAACTTGTAACGGTTCAGTATAATCTATCTTATCATTTATTATTGCTCTTGTGATGCCACTTGTACAGCAAGTATAATCCTATATAATTTCAACAGCATAACATAGCATTCTAGAACAAGTTTAAGCATGTCGGGGTATTATTTGTGGTTTAATCTTTCTGTATTCCATGTAGTATGCTAGGATAGAGGATTTTTCTCACCGAAAAAACATGTTTCTAAATACTGAATATCATATCATATCTGAATCTCTGAATCGTGTATTTTATGATCTTATCTGAATCGTGCATTTCTTAACAGGGTGATGATATGTCATAGATCCTTGAAGGTGCATTTGATTTCTTTTGTATGTTGTAGGTCTGTTTTAGAATCATATGTTACAAAAATGAGAGAAATTTATATGCAACTAACCAATGATCCTTTAGACATCTCTATAATCCTTGTTTGTTATTGTAGTTCTTCTTCTTCCCAACCCACCAAGTTGTGCTTTTTATATGTTTCAATTATCTAATATTTTTACAGATCATATTAGATTGTGGTCTACTTGTATATTTATTTATTTGTAGTGGCTGAAGAGATGGAGTTGCATCAAGAGCTTTGAAATTACCAGATAACATAGTGAATGACTTTACTGATTCAATTCATTCCATTACTGTCATTTGTTACCTATAATGGCTGTATTTTATTCAGTTCAAAACTTATTTCTTTTATTTTCTTACATGCTTTATGCATATTGAGTGATATTAATATATTTGATAACAAGACAAAATCTACTTTTGGTCTGAGGCAATCCACTTGCCTTGGCTTGGTTATTACTTATTATTGCACTCAACTGAAACCCTAAGTTTATTTTTGTGTACTGTCTTATGCTTTTCTTTTACCTTAGTTTCAAGATTTTAGCCATTAAATCAGTTGATTTTTAGGGTTAGCAAGTTTCTCTTTTGGTCTCTTCTGAATTTTTGCTCAATGTTAACTGGTTATTTCATGTAGATTCAAGTATATTAGTGATTCTTCAATGGATATCGACTAATATTTATTATTAGTTCACCCGTATCAAATTTTAGACTTTTAATACCGACATATCAATCGATATAGGATTGTATTACAAATATTTGTAAGTATCCCAGTACGAGTCTATGGCTCAATGTTGCAATGTATCTCGGGGTTTAAATAATTAGGTGCATTATGGAGGTTAATCTGATTCTCTTGAAGTGCTTTGCAGCAGCATAGCTGGTTCCTGTGGCAAGTTTCTTTTGTGCTCTTCATTTTACTTTGTTTGTTGTGACTATTGTTAGTCAAAAACTTTTTACATTGCGTTTTGAATCATTGAGAAAAGGTAAAATGGGTTCTAATTTGACAATTGGATTGTTTGTGTTCCCATCTTTCTTGTCCTTTACTTCACTTTTGAACCAAAGCTTAGGAAGAGCAAATGAATACAATGGAAAGTAGGTAAAAGAAAACCTATATCTAGGCCTTTGGGACCTAAACAACACGTGTGATGACTCTCTTTTTTCTTATATAGGCCTTTAATCAGCCAGTGATTGTTTTTTTAACCATGGACCACAGAATAATACAGAAGAACATCTTTTGAATATAAGATCCAAACAAGGCATATATAGTCGGTGATAATCCACTAATTATTTTTTTAGGGTATCACTTATTTATAATTTCTACTTTATTTAATATTTTTATTGTAGAAAATTTGATATATATGCAAAAAAAAGGAGACGAGAAATCTTACCTTTGTGCCTCCTCACGATGTTTGGCATCAATCTCTTTATTTGGTGGATATTTTGGCAAGGTCAACTTCTATACACTTTTCAAATATTTCATTACATTTTTTATACATAAATTAACCAAATGGCTGGTGGTTGGCATTTCCCTTTAATAAATGACCTCAATTCCACAATAGTAGCTTGCAATTATGTTGTTGTTCAAATATTTCTTGTATCATTATTATTGATTTTTTTTTTTTTTTAATATTGCAAAAACTACCTAAATGCTCCCTCTGTTTTAGATGCTAGGCTACAGTGGATTCGGCACATGTTTTGCTGCCAAATTCTTCCATGTACCGCTAAAAAAAGGAGACGAGAAATCTTACCTTTGTGCCTCCTCACGATGTTTGGCATCAATCTCTTTATTTGGTGGATATTTTGGCAAGGTCAACGGGTCACATGCATAGGGCTTTGTTTTGAAATACTGAGGATAGCAAGTACAAGATGAACATTAAGCATATTCATGATGCAACTGAAGATAAAACACAAATAATTACAAATAGTTTCTGCATGATACCTCAGATGCAAGAGCGGAAGATGCGGTTCCACGCTTGTATGGTTCCACAGAGAGTAAAGTTTCTATCAGATTCACAGCCGTTTTTGGTAAATCTTTGAAAGTCGCCTAGAGAGAGCTTTCATAAGGATGCTGGGGCTTAAATAGAGTAGCATGAGGAAGTTTGGACTTTCTCCAGTAATCGTCTTCCTGTGTCTCTGTTTCTCTGAAGATCTTCTTCCTCCTCTTCCTCACCACTAATCCCTCCGACGCCGACTTCTTCTTCCTCCCCTTCTCCATCGCCGCCATGCGTCACGATCTGTGGAGACCTTGTTGGTCTTGGCCATTTGAATGTGAAGCAGAAACAGAGAGCCCATGTAGAGAGAGAAAGTGAGTAGAAAGAGAGAGAGAATGGGGTGAGGGACCTTAGACTACAAAAGAACAGATTGTGGACCTAATCCATTACTAAAAGTTGGATAGGGACCTTAGACCGATTTTCCCTAAGATAAATATCACATTAAATTCATAATTATTTTATTTTTTTCTCTTATAAATATAACATTCAATTACAAAAAAATCTAACTATATTTCCAAACACAAATATTTTAGCCTATTAACATAGCCTACTAAAATAGCAACTTCCTAAACACTTACTATAAATATGTGTGTGTGAGGGAGAGAGAGAGAGAGAGAGAGAGGTTCACAAAACAACCCCAAAACAGTAGCAATTTGAGCAAAAACAAGACCAAAACAGCAACATTTTTTTATTTTTTTTGAGCTAATCTGAGATGTGATTTTTTAAAGAAAAATCAAACCCATTCTCCTTCTCCGTCTCCGATATGGCTAGATCGCGGCTTCCCATTCGGTTTGCGAAGTCATCTCTGACGTCCTCTCTTCCTCTTCCTTGTCCTCCTCCTCTTTTGTTCCTCCTTCTCTATTTCTCTCTTTCTCTCTATTTGTTTGGGTTTGGTTCTCAATTTTTGAGAGAGAAACGAGAAAGTGGAAGAAAAAAAAAATCAAAACGATGTCGTCTCCGACATTCGAGCCATTCGAGGCAATGAGTTTCGAGCTACAAAACATTTTTCTTTATATTAATAATATAATATTAAAACATATTATTTATAATATATACAAACACTCAAAATATATATAAATACACAAAATCCTATAAAATTATAAAATAATATAAATAAATAGACTAATAAAGTGTATATTAACAAGCCAAATGTGTAACATTTAAATATCGGTTAGTATGCAAGGTGTTGAGTTTGATCCCTCTCAGCAACTTATTTTTGATGCATGGAAGTTTGGCTGGTTTGCTCTGCCCGGCTTTGGTTTGGCAGTTAAGCTGGTTTATCCATGGGTTTCACTGGTTTCGTTAAAAGAAGTCAGTTTTTCAAAGGAAATGGATTTAAGGGTGTACCGGGACTAGATCTTGGACTGGTCAAACCAGCCAGCCCGATTTTAAAAACATTGGTATGTATCATCTATTTGTTTGAATGCACAACATACTGGTTTTTGGTTCCTAAGCACGAACTTGAATCTAGTGACTTAACCATTTGAATTCAACTTTCTTTCGTTCAATTGAGTGTTTTTTTTATACTTTGTTTGGTTGGGGGATTTAAAAATGGAAAGATAAAAGGTGTGTAAACTAGGTGAAACATGCGTATATTTTATTCTCATTTTACTTATCTTTTCTCTTTTCTCTTTTCTCTTTTCCTTTCCAAATCCCTTCTCAAATCCCCTAACCAAATACATCGTTAAGAAATTTGACGTTTCTGTAATGCCATATAGTAGATGTCTCATGACTTCTCTACGTAGAAACTAAAATATCGAGGATTTTCTAAAGAATTTGAATTTTTGGATTAGTCTCTATGGCATTGTGAGTGGGGATTTCAAAAATTCAAAATTTAAAATCTCGTAGGCTTCGCTTTGTTAAGTGAAAATATGGGGTTTTATAGTTCGATGTGGGGCTCCAATACTGGATTCCAGTAGTAAAGTTAAATGTATCTACAAATTTTTTTTTGGATGAAATATCAATAAATTTCAAATAGTGATTTTACAAACTGTTTGATTTTTTTGTTTTCTCATATAAACCCAAAGGTCTCATTCTAGTATGAATGACATAAATGACCAAATATAAATGTGCGTGTATTATGTGTTGAGGGACAAATGTGAGTTTTATCAGAATGTTTAAATTACTAAACATAACACTTCAAAAAAAAAAATTAGTGTTTTTTTCAAACGTAACACTCTAATGTAACACTAAAAAAATGTAACATTCCAATGTAACACACTAAAAAAAATTTAGTGGTGTTTTTTCAAACATAACAACGTAACAAAAAAAAAAAAAAAAAAAAACTCTTTAGTGTACTTTTCTCAACGTACCACTCCAATCAATGTAACATACAAAAACTCCTTATTATGCTTTGTTTCCAAACGTAACACTCCAATGTAACACATTAAAAAACTCCTTAATGTATTTTTCTCAACGTAACAACGTAATATTCCAAAGAAAAAGAATTTGGTTCTAGAAATCTATATTGAACTGGGCTCAAAATAGGGATAGAAATACTAGGTTCTTTAATAGAATTGCTAGTCAAAGACAAAGAAGGAACTTGGTGGACTCAGTGGTAATTGATGGAGTTAGCATTGAAGATCCAGATCTGGTGAGACAGGAAGTGCTAAGGCATTTTCGGAGGATTGGCTATCTAGTCCAAAATTGTCTGGTAGCAGTGTGAAAGTTAGTAATGCAAAAGTGGTGGAGCTTCTTGAAAAAGAATTTACATTGGAAGAAGTGTGGGATGTAGTAAAAGGTTGTGATGGGAATAAAGCGCTGGGACTAGATAGGTTTAACATGGCGTGCATTCAGAAATGTTGGAAGTATATGAAGAGTGACCTATTCCAATTCATGTAGGAGTTCGATATTAATAGTAAGCTGTTCAAGGAAATTATAAAAGTCAATTATCACTACTAAAAAAAACACTTTTTGCGACCGCCACAAGCCGTCGCAAATAATAAAAATACAGTCGCAAAAAACTTTTTGCGACGGCCTATGCGACCGCAGATGGGGGACGCAAATGTGGGGGTGGCAAATACTTTTTGCGACGGCAAAACAGCGGTCGCAAATTATTTGCGACCACCTAAACTACTTTTTGCGACAGCTATTTTGCCGTCGCAAAAAAAATAAAATAAAATAAAAAACACTTTTAGCGACCATTGTTTTACTGTCGCAAATAATTATTTCTTTTAAAAAAATCATATATGGGTTTGCTATAACAAAAAAATCAATTATAAGCACCAAACAATTTTTTGTTAATGAAAATAACAAAATTAACAATTTAATTAAATTTATAATAGACATTATCCATTAACCATCCTTAAATACACTGTACTAAAAAATTCAAGTCTCAAAAAAAGAAAAAAAAAAAAAAGCAACATAATCTTTGGCTCCCAACATCACCTGCTTGATCATACCAACTATTCCCTCAACAAAATCTGCAAACACATATATCAAACTTAACTAAGTGCCTTCATACTATAAAATGCTATGTAGTTAAACACAATATAAATTCAGAGAGACAGAGCCATTCTTCAAAGAGTGAAATCCTAACTTTTCATGGAGAGAATTATTATTGTGATTCAAACCCACCCACAAAGCTAGGGGCAGATAGAACTTCTCAAGTCATGTCACGACCACTAAGAGGGTTCAAGCCTTGCCATTCAAGCCCTCCCTCCCTAAACCTATCAGAGTACAAGTACTTGAACTGTGCAAATTCCCTACTAGTGGTACTAGTAATCCCACTATTGCTTAGTTATAACAGCTCATGTTTTAACCCACTATGACTCTACTGCATCAAATATATATTAAAAAAACATAACTTCCTAGAAATAGACTTTTCTTGATTATTGCTAAATAGGAACCACTTACATCTTGATATAATAGCTCTGTTCCACTCAACTTTTAGAAACCCAATCCATCTTCCTTGACCATATTAAGTTTACAACCTGCAAGATGGAGAAAAAATTGGAGAGAAACTAATTAGCATCCATCATTAAACATACGATTAAAGTTGGAATGTTTCATAATTCTAATGTCTCCGAGACCCAATATGCTAGCAATGATTTAACTGCAATCATAAAGCTATAAACTTTCAAAGTTTTGATTTTATTTTTAATTGAAAAGTTGTAACATGAAGGTTTGAACTCATTCAGCTAAGCGAATGACACAACCACAGTATGGAAACTACTCAAGGAACCAGAATTCTGTAAATGATGAGACTAAGCATTTTGTATAATTCCAAAATTTATGGCAAGTAAAACTAGGTGACAGGAATATCTTTAAATGGGACAGTAAAAAAATGATAGATAATATCAAAATCACATGAACATCACAGATAATATGACAAATAAAATATAAAAACAACAGATCATGTTCTGACAGTATTAAGTGGAATCAGCATCAAGTAAAGTTCCATCCCAACTCAGATAATATGAATTTTAATGGGAACATGATAGTCCAACGATTATAGATATGTATTGAGAGAGCGTATAACAATTTAACAAAATTTCTTTACAAACAGAATTCTGTACTTGACCAGATGCTGCCAGTGCATCCATAAGGAGAGATACAGCCCAACCATACTTGTAAGCATATTTGACGAGCAGCCATAGCTTCTGTTCCTTGATGAGCAGCCATTGATGTCCCTAGTGTCATAGTCACAAGAACAACAAAATAGTGTCCCAGTGTTATATATATATATTTATAAAATTACATCAACATATCTAACTAATGCTCCTTTATTTTCCAAAACTATCCACATTATATCTATCTAACAGCTCATAATGCTATATAGGAAACCTATCATATACTTTATCTAAACCAATAATCACCATATAAAGGCCCTACAAATTCAAAAACTTTTGTATCTCATGAGAATTTGTCAACAACTTTACTGCATATTTTTTCTTTTCCGGCATTTTCTCACAAACAAAACAAAGGCAAAAACTATAAATATCATCTGAAACATGTACAACATAAAAACTCTAATCTTAATTTTCATTCTAAGGGATTAAAAACAGAGCTAAAGAATAAAACTCAATTTTTTCAATTTTAGTTTCTGACAATATCTGAGTAGATAAACAGAGGCAAAATGGAGAAATATAATCAGACAAATAAAAACATACTGAATTTTCAGGCTTAAGAAGCAACAAAAAAAATCGAAATGAAAAAATAAAATTGAATTTCATTCATCGAATAATAGAAATCATAAAATTTGAATATTGCAAGGGTCATCCGTCAATCCAAACCCTAGGAGCAGATTCAAATTGTAAAATGACAAGAGACAAAGGAAAATAGAAACAGAGAGAACTTCCGAGAGAGAGTACCTTGAACTCGATCGAAACCCTAGGTGCAGATTCAAATCTGAAATCAAGAAGAAGAGAAAGAAACTTGAGAGAGAGAGCGAGAGAGAGCGCGTACCTTCAATGATCGAATTCAAAAGAATCAGGAAAAGCTGATTGTGTTTTTAGAATATAAGAAACAGAGAGAGCACAAGATTGAGAAGAACATCAATGAGAGAGAGAAGAGATTGAGTGACACAGAACGAGTGAGATCGAAAGAAGAGAGAGTGATTCATAATTAATATAAAATTTAAATAAATAAATAAATAAAATAAAATAAACTTATTTTAGCCCCTGAAAATGAAATTCTAATTCTGCCCCTACTACAAAACAATTGTTCCTCAGCATGATGGCGCATTAATTTAATTTAAACAAAGGGTATAATATTGTAAAACAGAATAGTACAAACTTGTCACTTATCATCATTCTACTATATATAGTGTAAATCAACTTTAGTTACTTCACACCGAAAAATCACAATACAAAAAAGACGAAAAAAATAGGATGAAGAATCAACTTCTAATGTTGTTTTTTCTTATTGTGGCAGTTTTTTCAAGTATCGAAGCTCAAACTTGCAAGCCTAGTGGCAAGCTAAGGGGCAAGAAGCCTCCTCAGGGAAAATGCAACACTCAAAATCAATCTGAGTGTTGCAAGGAAGGTAAGCTTTACAGTACTTTCACATGTTCGCCACCAGTGTCCGCTCGTACAAAGGCATTGTTAACAATCAACAGCTTTCAGAAGGGCGGTGATGGCGGAGGGCGATCTGCATGCGATAACAGGTTCCATTCAGATAACAAGCTGGTGGTGGCACTGTCAACCGGGTGGTTCAACAAGCGACAGAGGTGCTTAAACAACATTATCATCCATGGAAATGGACGACGTGTAAAAGCAATGGTGGTTGACGAGTGTGATTCCACCTTGGGTTGTGATGCCGATCATGCTTTCCAGCCTCCATGTCCTAATAATATTGTGGATGCCTCCAAAGCCGTGTGGAAGGCTTTGGGTGTTCCTGAAAAAGACTGGGGCAACTTGGATGTTACTTGGTCCGATGCTTAATCTCCAACGCATTTGTTAATGTTTTTCTTCTTATGTTGTAAATGGTTATAAAGTGTACTACTGCTTGTTTATCCAGAATTTGGCAAGGATATGTATACTTCCCATTCAGTATAATGAAGCTATAGTTTTCAATATCATTATCTCATACATATTAGATTTTTGGCCTCCAAATGTCAATACTCAGTGAGAATGAAAATCATTTATGTACAGACTAAGGTAGGAATATATATCAATTCACAATATATAAGTGCATAACTGATATAGTTGATGCAATTATTGTAATAAAACTATTTTTCGCGACTATTAATTTTAAAAAAATTGATAACTTCTTTTGATTGGTAAAAGAAATTTTATTGACAAAAGAACAAGATACAAGGTACAAAATAAAATATATCAATAAAAAAAGACAAGTTCTCAACTATATTGATAACTTGTGTCAGTATACATGAGTGGTGATTTAAAGCACTAAATTTGAAGCTCTAAAAATACCACTAATGAGGTGGCAATGAAAAAAAAAAAAAAAGGCCAAACTATCACATCAGTAGTAAGGTCCACATGATGCCAAATCATTAGTGGTGCATTAGTGGTGCTAAATTAGTGGTATGAAATATTTTTCTATAACATAATACTTTTTTATACCACTACAAAGTGATTGCTAAAGATTCATTTGTTGGTCTTGGTAGAAAATGAATGGTGGTGTCCTCATTATGATAATTTCACCTTGGTATGTTAAATAAGCCTTAAAAATTGTCCATTTAAAGGTCGTTTAGCAATGACTTTTTTAGTTGATTTTTTGATTTTTTTTATTTTTTTATTTGTTTGGTTTTCTTGTTTGGTTTTTTGGCTTTGAAATGACAAATTTTTTTTATCATTTTGTAATTTTGTAATTTTTTTTTGTTTTTTTACGATTTTTTAGCTCCAAGAAAACCAAACGAGCACTTAGAAGCATGAATTGCATTTTTTGTGTTAAAATTTGATTCAAATTACAATAATTAAATCTTCATATTTTAATCATGGTTTTAATGTAGTCCTCCCTTCACTTGTCAATAATACAATGGATAAAAGGTGATCACGTCAGGTCCCCATGAGTATGCTTTAACGGTACTAGAGAAAAAATACCCGCACATTTACATTTTTAACCTTTCAACTTGCTATCACAGCTTTCTTGGGCAGTGTGTTCGGCATGGGAGATTTTTTGGTTTGTAGATAGGAAAATAAGTGAGAATAGTAGTTAGGGACACCATTAATGATGTGACAATAGATTTCATCCACTATCGAAGTATTGTGTGTCTGTTTTTTTTTATTAAAAAAAAATAAATGTCACATTATTAGTGGTTACTTGAGAGCACCACTTTTAGTAGTCTCTATTATTGTCCTTGTAGATAAGAGCTTATAAGCTTCTTTTTTTTTTCGTATTAAAATTTAAAAAAATTGTGAAACTGAGAGATTGGTTATGTGGATGCGAACAGCATTAGTAGGAGAGTTTGCACTTTAAATCACTCGCAATGCATTCTATTTCCTTATACCTTTAATTTTATATTTTCAATAAAATTTTTACTTTATCAATCAAAAAAATGATGAGATGATGGTATAACTACATTGAAACTGAGATTACTATCTAAAGACATAACTTTTACAATTAAAAAATAAAAGAGTAAATTGAAATTTTGGTAAAAAGTGTAATTTAACCAAAAAGTATTCACTTATATGAATAAAAGTTCAGGAAAAATAAAAGTGTAGTGAAATTAATACCAAAATAAAAATTGTATGTACTTAAAAAAATATTCAGAAATTACTTAAAATTTAGATCAAATTACAAAAAGTAAAGAGTGTAATTTATTTTTAAAATAAAGATACATTAATGTGATTGTTTCACAACTTCTTCCTTTTTTTCATTGACAAAAAAAGTTGGCGCATGAAACCCAACAAATCATATGCGATAAGCAAGCCGAGAGGGGCTTGGCAAAGAGCGAAAAAAAAAAAGAAAAAAACAGACAGAAAAGAACCTCCACTGGCCTTGGCAGACTCGATGCCTTCAATTTTCACACTTACTTTTTTTTGCTTTATTGATGTAATTATAATTATTTAAGAGTTCATTAATAAGGGTTCTTTTTCCTATAATTTTATATTTTAAAAAAAAAAAAAACCTAGTAATCATAAAGTTGTTCTTTGGTGGAGACAAACTTGTCATGTTTCAAGTACTTGTTCAATCTTTTTCCTTTCAAAATTACTTTTTTCCCTTAGAGTAGAAAGTGTCTAAGCATCGCATTAAGTTGGTCGGCAAGTGAATTTAATGAGTCAAAATTTATTTTTATGCTAAATCCAAACACAGATTTCTCAGTTAAACAAGCCAATGAAATAGGATCCAAAACCCATAAACATCACTATCTAGCTATGATGAGCTTACTATGAAGGATTTGAGCTCGATACACTCACAACCTAGCACTTAACTTTTGACCAATTCAATAGTGATTCGAAGGAACTCTTGAAAAATGTCTCTTTAGTTTTGGCTTTTTGTTCTTGTCTTTGTCTTTTCAAGAATAAAAAATAAAATTTTTGAAGCACTTTGGTGTTTTTTAACGATAAGTATGAGAACCAGACTTGCTATCTCATATTTGGGACAAGAATGGAATGTATGGTGGATATTGAAAGTGTATATTGTGGAATCTATGTATGAAATGAATTTGAATCAGTATTTCTGAGTAATTTCAAGATAAATTTTTCTAGATTTATAATATTACTCTTTTTTAAAATTGGGTGTGCATGCCAACCTCTAGTGATTATTTAAAGTGACTCAAACTCAAGATATTAGATTATTTTATATTTTTTTTTTTTAAGAAACGTTTTGTACCATTTTTGGTTTGTTAGTAGATCTAGGTGTTTGAGATGTAGTTGAAAGAGTTAATTTTTTATTATATAAGTTAAAAAGTTAAATATATATATATATATATATTTGTCATTAATTTTAGAGTTTTTTTATTTATTTTAAGACTCGAACAAATATTAGTGCAGAAGAACAAGGATAAACAATTTTCTAGTAGTATTTCAAGTCCTCTAACAATTAGTTACATTATATATTATTTAAGTGATTTTAAAATTTTAAAATTTAATTATATTTGATTTACATCTCTATTTCTTATAAAATTTATATTTTTAAAATCCTATTGGCAATGTCTTTCAAACATAATCCATGAGTAATATCAAATTTTGAAGAAAAAAAATTCATAGAATTTTACTGCGTTGGTTGTTATGTCATAGTGAAATTGCACTCTGAGAAATTTTGATGTGCAAAGTCAATCAAGTATATTTTTTTTACACTAAAAATTCGAAATTTGATTGTTAATTGCAAAAATTAGGACCTTGACTCAAAATTTATTGCTAAAAAGTTCAAAACAAAAAGTTCCAAAATAACAAATTCTAAAGTTTTCTATATTAAATCAATAAAATTTCATTGTAGATATAGTGAAATTTCTCTGACTCTAGAAAACTTCATTGTGAAAAATTAGTGAAAATATATATTATTTTTTTTTTAAATT
>NW_021036913.1:0-12696 GCF_004153795.1 Camellia sinensis
CAGCGTGTGCAGATATATATATTATCAGCCTGTGCGCGTGGCTCTACCTCCAGGCGCCCCGTATCTCTTCTCCTGGTGTCATCCCGTTTCTTTACGAATATCTATTGTGTGTACGTATTATCAAAGGTGGGCGCCGGTTGGCTTCCCTGTATCTATCCACGGTGCCGCAGACCGTATGGAATCACTTCAAAGGGTCCCAATCTGGCAATCGTTTTGAAAATTAATTTTTTTGAAGAAGTGCCAAAATGGACTTGCTTTGCAAGATTAGAGTCGCCACCTAATAGTTTTTATTTTGGAAATGTAGGCCTTGACTGTTGCTTTAAGGCTGTGTCCGTCATCACCAAAAGTTGCCTCTTCGGGAACTTGGGTACGATTAGGGAAGGTCACTTCGTGACACCCCACTGCCGATCAAAGAGCGGCCCTTTACTAACATGATATCGAGTTTTGGAAAACATTATGCAGTTTCTTATTCTAGGTTATTGCCGTAGATTACTATGTGATGCGGCGCAGCTACAAGGTAATGACGGTCGCCTGATTGGACAACATTTTCATGTTTGTTTTTTAAGCTGTTTGATAACTGCCAAGAGGCTTAAAAGCAGATTTTGCCCCTGGGGGGCTTAGAAAACATGTTTTGCACTATATGTGGGCTTAGACTCGCAATCACATTGAATTGTTCCATCCAGTTAATCCAACTTTCACCCACGGCATTCAGGAGTTATATCACATAAGCATTTCCTCATGGTAAGATGCTTCATGACAGTCATCCACACATGCAGGAGTGCTAAGAATAAAGATTACCGGTACTCCGAGCCAAAGGAAAGAAGCTAATTATAAAAATTCATGAATCCTAACTATGCTGGAGATGATTTAATGCACTGCAAGAATGAAATAAGATAGGACGGCTATTCTAAGTGGCATATGAAATGCTACAAAATAATGTATTAATTGGATTGAATACGATGCAGTTAGTATATTGCGCGAGCCCGGTGATGCAATACAGATGGATGGATGAACATGCAAGATAACTAGGCTATTGAACATTGCTCTAGTTAACCACTTATAAGCTGGTAATAAGGGGAGAAGACGTGGAGTTGAAGAATACATCCACACACACGCATATTATTACAAATTTGCGCCCCGTCGGGGGCCGAAATTAAATATACAGTTCGATAAATAACAGCTCAGCTGATTTATTACCAACATTAACTAATTTTAAAAACTAGTAAGTAAGCATGTAAAACTCATGAATGTGCACTTGCTCGGCTCTATGTTGGGTACGCATGGTGCATGGCATGCTCGAGTGCCTGTCGGGGGAATTCCATGTGCGATGGCCTCGTCTCGCCTTTGTTTGCAAGGTTTGAGGCTGAGACTCCACCCTAGGAAGGGCTGCCGACAGGCTATTGGTTGGGGAAACACCTACCGACACCTTGTGTGTGAGAAACCAGAAAAGGTGGTCGCCTGCAGGAAAACCTGGTCGGCCGACCACTTTCTGCCCCTGAATTCTGGTTTTCTCTGCAACAAAGCAGAGGGAGAGAAAAGCAAGATGATTTTCAACATATGTGTAGCAGACACTCTTCGTCTTACACAAGCTCAAGGGCAGTGCTAGCTCGATCCTCATGCCACCAATACGCATCTCATGCATGATGGCTGAGAGTCGAAGTGCACGACTCAATGGGGACGTAATGCAATATAAGCAATGAAGCAACAACTTACATGGTAGTCAAGGCTGAGTCGCGCGACTGAAATTGAGAACGTTTCGTCACTTTGAGTACGAAACGTCACTCGTTTCTCGTGTTATGTAAATCTACTCAAACACAAATGCAAATTGATGACATGCACAAATTGCAACTAGCATTGCATGCTATGCAAGCGACCTAACCATGCACATGCAGGATGAGATAAACCATTGTACTAGATACCAATGCTCATAAACTTATGTTATAACAATGCGACTAAACAACCTAAGCATTGCCATGCACAACACCGTAAGATGGACATACACAAAGCATACACAAGTAAAAAATGCAGATGGGTTCAACTTGCAACAATATGAACCAAATGGCATACAAATGCAAGGTGGACTAAACCAATATGAGTGGACTCAGCCACATCAATCAAGTGGCCATGTGATGAAAATGAGACAACCGACGATTACTGCAATAATGCAACGAATGCAAGGAGCCGATCTAAGGCCAATTGAACTCTAATAAGATGGAAAGGTTGAAATATGGCATAGAAGGAATGTACAGTCTGAAATGAAATAAAAGTAGGTCCTGAAATGCAATATGTCACCAATGCGGCTAGCGTGACCCGGTACCGAAATAGTGAAGTGCGTTACACTAGAGGTACCCGAAAGCATGCACAGACTGGCAACAACCCAACAGACCCTAAGGCAGGTGCTGATAGTGGGAAAATGGCCTAAAATGATGGTTCAGACGTTAAAGAAATAGCTTGCATTCAATGGTCAGGGTATAAGGTACAACCTGACTCTCGCATTTAAGAGTACCAAACATGGCTATGGCATTCAAACAAGATTGAAATATATGTATAATGGCCCAACAGAAATGCTCTAGTTATACATGTAAATGGACTCGAACTTTAAGCAAGAAATGTATTGAACTATAAGCTGCAAAACAGACATTATTGACCATGGACCAAAAGAAAAGAGCTTAAGGCAGTCTAAATATGAAAATCAGTTTTAAGCAAGCCCAAAAGGCTAATATCAAGGGTCAACAGCATTGGTAGCTACTGTAACATTGATTTGCACTAAGTATATGAGCCATGAGAGCTCACAACAGCAAAAATAGAAGTATTGTCATAGCAAATGTAATGTTTCCAAACCACTGACTCAGTCATTGCATGCAGAAGGATGAGCTCCTTTAGAAAGCCATGCAGGTGTTCACACTTAAGCATAACATACAAATGGAAATCACCTTTGGAGAGAGGTATGAGACCCTAAAACTCACCAAAAGGTCTGAATATTAGTCTAGGAATATAGCAAGTGAACAGCCTTTGAAAGCCTTGAAATAGGATGGCTCTACATGTAATAGACACTTTATAGTGGAATGGGCTTGGGACCTAGCAGGACCTTAAACCTCACCATAGGGCTAACGGCTTCAAAAACTGAAAGTTGAGCTCCTGTTGTAAGGCCAAAAGGGCCAACAAACAAGCAAGGAGAGGGGAGGTCACCCTCTGATTTTGGCTCTCAAATCGTATGCTAGCCTAAATCCACTGGAATTTCAGTGGCTAGAAGGCAACAAGTACAAAACCAAGGCCTAGTGCAAGGCTCAAAATAAGAGTGCAACAAGCATGCAGGGGGTCTAGATGACCCCACAGAAAATACCTTAAACAATCTTCAAGAGGAGTCAAAATAAGACTTTTTTTTTTAGTGATGCAAGGCTCGAAATGCTTTCAAGTAAGCTAGTTATGAAGTAATAAGCTTAAGAGGATGGAGACATACAAGGGGGTAGATGACCTCAACGAAAAATGTCCTTAAACAACTTCATGAGGGACTCAAATAAGACTCTTTTCGTTTATGTCAAAGGCTCGAAAGATTTCTTGCAAGTGTACTAAAAGATGATCAAATAATGCTCAAAAAGTGCAAAATGGTTGCCTTGAAGTCTAGCGAAACGCAGCTCTGGACCCTAGACCCCAATCTTGAACCTCTAAAATACCCTCCAAGGACTTAGGTTGATGATGGAGTGTTAGGGCTATGAGAGGTGGTGCAAGGGCCAGAACCAAGCCATTTAGAGTCAAAAGAGAGAGATATATTGTTTAGCCTAGCCAATTTTCTTGACGCTTTCCAAGTGAGGGAAATGGTGATCTTATAGAAAAAAAAGGTCTAATCTTCTCAAGAAGCTTCCAACCCAGAGGCCAAGATCCTCCCATACACGTGTTATGGAGGATGCAGCAAATGCTTCAAGTGGCACAGGCTGGGAACACACCCATTGAGACCAAACAGATGGGAGCTGGCGGACAGGTCAAAAGGGTCAAGATGGTTGCCCCTAGGTGAAGCCCAGAGCTTATCTTTCACAATGGCGCCAACCTTCAATAATTCATCTGTGACAAAGTTATGCCTGTTTTGGTGAAGCCGTATATTGGTCAACGTTGATGCCCTCTTCAACACCATATCTCGCCGTACGACTTGGCTTTGGAGATTCATTGAGTGAAAAATGAAGTCTCGGAGTTCCTTTCCACGGATGGTGGCGCTAGTTTAAATCTAAGTGTATAGAAGATAAGTCTGATTGCAAGGACGCGTCGACTCTCTACTTAGCGTTCTGCCTATCCTCTTCCTCAACTAGGTTCTTACTCTCTAGCTTTCTTTCTTAACTCAAACCCCCGAACAGGTGTTTTGAAAGATTTTTCAAAGTCTCATCTCTCTTTTCGCGTCATTTCACTTTGCCCTTGCTGGTTTACGAAAGGCAAATTTACCAAATGCGAGCGTCGGACATCATAAACTTTATTTTGATGTGTTTGAAAGAGAGGGTTTCAGTCTAAAATTCTTTTGATCAAGATTGTTTTGGCCAAAAAAAAAAGGGGGCGGTTGAAGTTGAGATTTGTCTCTCCTTGCGAACAAACTGAACCTTTGCCCTGCCCTTTTTCCATCAAGTAATCATCTTAGTGCCCAAGGTCTTAAGGGCTGTTCAAAAAATGGGTGTCTTACAGTTGCCTCTTTGACAGAACTCGGAAGTCAACGAGTGACGGGAGTGAATGTCAAGCCCAGAGAGACCCATTTTTGACAGGAGGCGAAGCTTGACAAAAACAAGTACGATAACATTAAATTGGTTCGCCCGCAGGCTGCACGTATTCATTTGCCAAGGAATTACGGTAGTTCAGGGGCAGGATGCAAAATGTTATGCAGGAAGATTTTGTAATTGGGATTATAAGTACAGAAGCCTGTTTTTGAAAGTGACTTACGTGCTACGCGAAGTGGTTGGAGAATTAGGGTTTATGCAATGCATATGCAATGTAATAGCTAAAATGCAATGTAATAGTAGGAGTGAAGGTACCTTAAGGGGGCATTGGCAATGACGTACCTCTGCTGCTGGATCGCTCGCGTCTTCTTTCGGTTAACACAGGTACTACTTTTCTCCCTGACTTGGTCGCAGCTTTCCCTATTCTCCAACAGGGTGACAGACTAGGTTGGTTTAGTATCTAGAATTTGAAGGTGCATACCATGCATCTCTCTATGGGCTGCCATTACAGATCTTCAAGCGAGGAATACCTTGGGTATTAACCAGCTTTAGTCTCGAAATCCCGGAACCTTTGGTTTAGGCATAAGCTTCGACTTAGTTTCCCTCTCAGTGATTATAGGAACTTCACGCTAACACAAGGCAGGTGGCTATTACCAGACCACCAGAGTGTTCGGGCACGACAAACCAAAGGAATTGCACTTTAGAGGATTTGAGGTCTCTAGACGCGAGGTATAACAAGACAGTACGAATCAAGATGCAGGATTTTAAGGTCTCTAGACAGGGCTTAAGTCTCCGGACCAGAAAGTGCCCAACAGTGCGAATGATACAAAAATTACAATGTGCACAAGACAGTCGATGTAGACGCGAATGCACAAACAAGGCTACGAAACAGATGACAAAATGCTGCGATGCTAAAGTGTACAAACATACGCGCAGGAGTGATGCACAAACGATGCGATAATAGTAAGGTGGCAGTAGACAGCGATGCAATTGCATAACAAGTGCAGGTAAGATGCGCAAATAGGCGACTGTGATATGCAAAGCACAAGACAGTGGATTGAGCGTGCACAAAATAAGCGCGAATGCAATGCAATGCACAGCGACAGGATGCGATGTGCAAAATAGCAGCGAACTGTTAAACTACACAAAACGTG
This sequence comes from Camellia sinensis, assembly GCF_004153795.1. Classification (NCBI taxonomy): domain Eukaryota; kingdom Viridiplantae; phylum Streptophyta; class Magnoliopsida; order Ericales; family Theaceae; genus Camellia; species Camellia sinensis. The sequence continues at coordinate 5,849 of NW_021036913.1, forward strand.
CGATTGAAGGTGCGCAACATAGCGGATAAACTGCAAAACAGTGCGATGCGACAAAATAAGCGAATGTAACTGCACAAACAGTGGATTGAGGTTGCAATAGCGGAATGAGAAATGCACAGAACGTGCGGATGGCGCAAAATAGTGCGAATGTAAACTGCACAAAAACAGTGCGATACGCTAAATAGTTGCGGATTTGATTTGAATGCACGTAAAAGTGCGATCGCTTAAACAGCGCGAGTGTTTGAATCACTACAGTGGCGATTACGCTCGTGCGGTGATTGAATGCATACAGTGCGATACGCTAAACAGTGCGGTGATATTTTGCAGGAACATATGGTATGAGTGAGATACAACCACAGATGACAAGACAGTGCTGTGAGAATACAAGTGTAAGTGCACAGACAGTGCGATAATGATTCTTCTATGCAAGGAATGGGGCATTTTCTACGCAACTGATACCGAAGTTTTTATGCAAGTATAGAAGGAACTTCTATGCAATATTTGAAGCATATTCATGTATGGACAGCGAAGCATAGTTTCTATGCGGAATCGAAGCAAGTATTCTATTGCTTGAATCATAAACGATGCGCGGCAGCATGGTAACACGGTGTATATGGAAGTTCACATTTCTATGCATAGGGGCATCAATATGTACTTTGGCTTGAGTTTGCCTCTTAGAGGACTTCGCAAACACTCAGTCAAAAGGCAACCCGTGTTCATATTGGGAGAGTAACACTGCATGGGGAACTCGGGTGTGCTTGAAATGCATTCTGATTGACAGCAGCTTACAGTGGGTTCGAAGATACACTGATACAGAGGAACGCGAGGCCTGAGAAGGTGCACCTGGAATGCAGTCTTAGATTTCTGCTTAAAGTTGATAATGCTAGATGCTCCAAAAATTTTCCTATTTTCTTTTGCTTTGCAATCCGGAACCTAAAGCTTCAGGAATAGGTTCTTGTTTTACGTTTCGACAATACTTGGGTTGACCTGCGGCTTTATGAAGAACCAATCTGTTTTGACAAATGTAGATGAAGACACGGCACTCTGAGCACAAACGATTTTTGAATTGAAATGAGAAAGGGTTTCAACTGGGGTATTGGCCTACAATGGGACCACAGCCAAAACGACTAGCAAGGAAAAACAAAGTATAAACTAAACACATCAACGAAGGAAAAAAGTAAATGACTAACAATCTGTTGAACCTCAACGAACTCAACGGGAGAATCTGAGACACAAAAACACCAATCACACATCAGCATGTGTTATAAAGGCCAAGGGATCTGGCTTGCACGAGGGAGCAGTTTCTCAGGTCTTATTTCCACCATTTCTTATTTGTGATTCTCCATCATCGGCCCTCAGGATCGGCTTTTTCACAAACCTTTTCCTCACTCTTTCTCTCCAGTGAACATCTCTCGATTCTTTAATCTCTTATTTTTTATCCCTTCCTGAGTGGGTTGGTGGTAGAACAAAAGTTGCGGGCTTTGCCCTAGCACTTCAGCGGATTTTCTTTTTCTGAGTGCGCAGCTAGTGAGTTTTCCTCCATAGAGGGGTTGTGCTGCAATGAGCGTTGTCTAGTGAATTGCAGTGACATCGGTGTCGATGCTCTGCGGGAGTTTGTTACATGTTAATTGTCCAGTGAGGGGAGTTTTTGGAAATCGATTGATCCTTCAATCTGCTTTGTACATGGCTGATACCTCGTTGCTTAGAGGATGAGGGCATTTCAGCCTTTGTTGGTTTAGCTTCAGTTGTGCCATTTTTGCAGGGAGAGTGCTTTCTGGCAAGTAGGGTGCCCTTTCTGGCAATGAATTTGACACGAGGAAAGAAGGAAGCCTGACTCAATGTGCCCTAGTTAATCATTTTGCATTTTTGTTTTGGTGTTCTGTAAACTTAATTTGCCAGTATGAGAGTTTACATTAACATGCTTGTTCGATTTGGTTTGATTTAAAATCTTGAAGTTAGGTTAGAACACTTTGAAAAATCTTCCTTTTTTGGGCAGAAATGGTCCAATTTTGGAAAAATTGAACAATGTTCGAGGATTAGTCAAACCTCTGTTAAAAAAATCTCAAAAATATTTTGCAGAATCGCCAGCTCAACGGACGAACCTGTTTTTGCAGATTGCACAACTGGATCCATAACAATGGAAAATTTGGCCTTGCTCGAGAGAGCTGCATGGCAACGGAAAGTGCATGTTTGAATGGACCGAGCGCATGTTGAAATGGGCAACGGACAGTTGCCCCTTGTTTGGATAGCGCCAGCATAGCACACTGCAATTCAGTCCTCGGCAGTCGTCACAACCGAACTCTCGGATTACAGAGAAGGCAAAGACGATCAAACCATTACATTGGACACAATTCAATTGTGAAGTGTTTGGGCTGGGCTTCAGAATGAGTTGCTACGTATTCCAAAAGATGGGAATCAAAGCTTTAGTAGTTCGGGATAAGGTTTACACTTGGGTATAACCTTCCTTTTGTGCTCTAACTTTTGCCAAGGCCGCCCTTCAGGGTTTTCAACCTTGCGAGCTCTGTTTTTCATTTGTTCTTTTCATTCTTTTTGTCCTTTTTTTCTTTTTATCTGTCTTTTATTTTCTTTATTTTTTTCCTTTTTTTCTTTTTTTTTCTTTGTTCTTTGTTTCTTTTTTTGCTCATAACTTTTGCCTGGGTTCGCTTCTGGCGTTTTTTGGGCCAGCGGCCTCTCAAGGGTAAAAAAGTGTAGCATTTGTCATGTTGAATGTTTTGAGATCTTGAAGTCCTGAACTCAGGAGAATGGCTGCCTATTCGCTTGATGATGTAGAAGTTCCATTCAATAGAGGGTGCATTTGCCTTAGTGTTGATAGATGGAAACTCGGTTGTCCTTCAGCAAATGTCTTTTTATGTACTCCCTTCGGGGTTGGATTCTTCCGATCTTCATTTGATTTGGAATGATCCATTCTTCGGCCTTCGAGACAATCTGGCTTTTTGCCCCTAGTTGAGGGTGCTTCTGATCTAGCTTTGCAAGTCTGTTGATGACATCTGATCGCTCTTGATCTAATTCCATGCCTAGTTCAGGGCATTTTTATTCGGCAATAGGCTTACATGGTGGTACCGATTGAACATTTTGATCTAAGTTCAAGGTTCGAAGCAACGGGGTCAAGTCTCGAGATGAAGAGCGGATCTAGGCTGACCATCTCCAGAGCGATTCTTCCCAAGGTTTCGCAGGCGGCGCAAACATTTTTGAACCCTTTTAAGAAACGACTAATCGTCATGCTGAAGACAGTAGTTAGGACCATTGGATAGCCAGATCCTTTCAATCCTCACTTAACAGCTATTTATTCATTAAGGATTAGACGTCTCTTTCTGTAGTTGATCAAATTTTACCAAAACCTCGAGAATTTCCTCCCTTTTTGTTTTCATCACAATATTCAAAGTTTTGAAAACTTAGATCATGCAAGGATTTCAAAGCACAGAAACAGGTGAAAAACCTGTCGTTTCATTTTCAACTTCTGGCACAGCAAAGCGAACCAAGGAATGTGAAAACTCCACTGCTGTTTATTCAAATCTGTTGCATTACGGCTCAGCATAAACAGACTCAAAAGAAAGTGAAAAGACAACCACAAAACAAAATAGTGATATCCGAGGTAACATCCCCTGAATGACCCGACTCTAACAAAACAGGACTGACTCGATACAACAAGACAGACCCAACTGACTCAGTATGAAAAGACTAACTCTACACAACGGGACAGACTCTAAACGACAAAACAAAACTGACTCAATACCCGAGTCAGAAAGTACAAAAACCAGCATTCACAAATGCTTAAAACAGTGCGTGCCATACGCCACATCTGGAGTAAACTGAGTGCCACCCGCAGGTGGTTCATCCCCTGATCATATGTTCGCATTATCCCCTAAGTTCACCGATCCAGTACCGATAGACTTTGCCGAGCTTGGCGCGGCAATGACCCCGTTGTCAATCAAATCTTGCACTTCATGGCGAAGACAAAAGCAATTGTCGATGCCATGACCGGTTTGTTGATGGAAGGCATAGTATTGGACAGCATCATGCGTAGTCGGAAGATGTTTCGGGAGAGGCCGAGGCTCAAGGGGTTTGAGATGGCCTTGTCCAACAAGGATTTGGAGAGCTTTGGACAAAGGCATGTAGAGGGCATGGAAGACCCTCTGACCTCGGGGTTGGTACTTCAAAGTTTCTGGATTTTTGCTGGACGCACCAGCAAAGGGATTGGCAGGTGCTGGCCTGGTTTGCCAATCTCTTCCGAGTGCAAGATTAGAGCTCAAAAGATCATTTTTAGTACGACGACCCTTCTCCCGATTTTCCCCTTGTTTCAAACTGCTCTCATTCTGAGTGACGAAAGTATCCGCCACAATCTTTGCAACAACTGCGAGTACTTGCTGTTTGTTTAGCCTTTCCGCTTTCAAAGCCTCCACAGCCCGTTAAAGGTGTTCATGGGGACCAATTCCTGCCCCTACCTTGTTCTTACCACCTGCTTTCCCTTTGCCAAGGGTTTGGCTTTTTTCAAATACAGTCGGTCCCAAGATTGGAGAGCCTTTTGTCATGAAATTCCTGGTATGTGATGTGGTCGATGAAGGAGCCAATGTCTCGGAGGCCAGATTTGTCACAGTTCTCTGAAGATCTTCGATCATTCTCTTTAGCTCAAAAGTAGTTGGCTCACGGGTTTGAGATGATTGGGATCCAGGTGCATCCATCATGCATAAGTCCATGCTTTCTGGAATGAACACCTCAGGCTTGGGTAGATGGGCCGGGGTGATGTATATGCTGGGGTCATAGGTGGATGGAAGTATATGGATGAGATTGAGGTAGGCAGGAGATGTTTGGTCATTGGGGTCTGAAGGTGGAGCTATCGTTCGGTTGTCGATGAGATTTTGGACCTCGTGACGAAGGCGGTAGCAACGGTCGATGCCATGACCGCGCTGCTGATGGTACACACAGTACTTGGAGGGGTTATGTCTGGCTGGGAGTGGGTCAGGCAGAGGTTAAGGATCGAGGGGTTTGAGATACCCTCTTTCCATCAAGACTTTTAGTGTGCTAGTCAGGCTCATATAGAGGGGGGTGAAAGTTCTGCCCTGAGCTCGGGCTAGGCCGGCTGTTTGTAGGCTTGGTTTGGCAAAAGGGTTGGCTGTGGTGACTGTATTGATTTCAGTGGGTTTGGGAATAACGCTACTACCAGCATTGGTACTTCCTGTAAAAACCCTCATTGTCGGTTCACTTGTTCTGGGAATGACCCCACTGTTGAACGCATTCTCGATTTGAACCCCCAGTTCATGCAAACTTTTGAAAGTGAATAGCGGAGCGACTATCAACCTTTGCAACATATCATGCTCGAGGTTTCGCACCATCATCTGCACTTGATCCCTCTCAGAAGGGCGGCAATTTGTCATCTGTGCTGCCTTTGCTCTCCACCTCGCAACAAACTCCACAAAAGGCTCTGTTGGGTTCTGGCGGGTTGCTTCAAGCTCTTGGATGGTCATTTTAACTTGGGTATTGTAAGAATACTGATCAACAAAGGCCTCAGCCAATTTCTTCCCAGTTTTGTTTCACTGTATTCTCCAACTTGGCGTACCAAGCGGCTGCCACACCCGACAGGGTTCTTCCATACAGAGAGAGTTTCTGTGGCTTAGTCAGACCCATTGGCTTTAGGAAATCCAAGAAAAGTCGGATATGTACCATAGGATCTCCAAACCCATCGAAACGGTCAATATGTGGCATTTTGAATCTGTCTGGGAGCCGTACGGAAGCCTCGGTGTACCTATTCTCAATGTCGGGAATGGAGTTAAGGCCCTGTACCTTTTTGAATTGCTTCTCAAGGTTCGTAATTTTCACTGCGGTCGAATCAAGGTCATTAGCATCAAGGGGATAAAGCCTCTCATTAGGTTGCACCGGGGGTCTGAAAACTCGGGCTTGAGCTAACCCTTCTCGAGGATCTGGATCCTGCAAATCTTTAGCTGGCGGAAGTGGGTCAAAGTTTGGCTGGGGTTCCAAAGCTGGATGTGAGGCAGATGCCCCAGATGGGCGTTGCGTTTCAATACTGGTCTCAGCCTACATGACAGTTCCCTGATTTACCGCTGCTATCACGGCCACAAATTCTTTCGAACCCTGTGCCATCACAGTCTGCTGAGTCTGAACAAAGGTGATGTGACTAGCGACTGACGGATCAGATGAACTAGTGAGCCCTGACTAGCCTTTCTTTGCCTTGCCTCAGCAAAAGAATACTGGTTGCCCTTGAATTGAATCTCTGACCTAACAAAGTCTATCAGCACTAGTCCAATGTACCCGGGAGATATCTGAGCCTTCTGAGGCTATGGTTCTAGGACTATCCCTAGCAAAAGAGAAAACAGAGAGCATTTCAGTCTGATTTCACCAAAATAGATATGAGCATAGCAGAATGATTGTGCCCTCTACTGAATTCTGCCCAAAATTTTGCCTGTAAGTTGACACCCTCAGGTAAAACTGATTGCCCCAAAATACTGATGCTGGTGCCTGCAGGCCTGATACCCAAATTTGCAAACTGATGCATGCATTCCTGTAGAGGCACACTCTAAAAGCACATAGCAAGCAAGCGAGAACCAAAACACCCCTATGTTGGGGTAGGGTTTCCCTGTCCTATTTTGTCAGGAGCTAGGGTTTCACTATGCACGCAGCGGTTTCAAACAACCTATGATCGGGTAAGTAACCTGTCCTAGCTTGGAATGGTCACTGTGGATTCCGAATATGCACTAGGCCGAATGGTAAAAAAGGGTGCCTCGGTAAAATCGGGGTTTGTGTTCTCGTCGTGGCAGAGCCCGCAACTGGTCAGCCTTATGGCATGCTTCTCGAAGCGAGCCTCCGGCAAACCG
>NW_021036930.1:0-12258 GCF_004153795.1 Camellia sinensis
CTCTTCAGAGAAATGCAGTGGAATAACTCCTGCATTGGAAAGTAAACTTTTTGGCTTTGAACACTTTCTAGTGAAGTCTATCGGATTTTACTGGCTGAACAGTGAACACGAAGTCTTGAGCTAAAAAATCATTATTTTCCAACAATCCCCTGCAGGAATAAAAATTGACCGAATAACAACAAACGGACAACACTTAATGTTACCTAAAAGACAACCTAGGGGGGGTGAATTAGATTTTTACAAATAAAAATAATAATACCCTAATAAAAATTATGACTAGCACAATAGATAAATATAGTTAATGAAATAAAAATAATTAAAACAAGTGTTTTAACAACTATATCAGTTAATGATTTTAGCACAGTGAAAATGTGAAATATAGCTATGACAATTTAAATAAAATAAAGAGATAAGGGAGAGAGAGGCAAACAAATTTATAGTGGTTCGGCTTCAACTTGGCCTACGTCCACTCCTCAAGCTTCACTTGAGATTTTTCACTATACTCTAACTTCACAGGGTGCTAGCAACATTTCACAAATGGAGCAATCCTCCACAGATTTTACACAGACTTTCTAAGTCAAGAACATAGAGTGTACTACACTCTTATAAGGTTGAAAAGAATGTGTTTTTGCTTTCACAGAAAGCTACAAGAATTATCTCTTAAAGATAGATATAAAAATGAAGCTATGGTTTTTCTGTAAACCTCGCACAGGAAAGATGGGCTTAAAGCTATACGTCTCAGTGTATAATTTCTGAAAGAGGATGCAAACAAAAATTGAAGAACACTTCTCAGAGAATTTTTCAGAGAATAGATGTGAGTGATTATAGATCAAAGAATATTTTCTGATTTTTTTTTTTGTTACATGTTTACATTAGAAGCTTTGGTATATATAATGAAACTTATAGTCGTTCATAGCCGTTGTATTCATTTGAATATCTTTCACTCCATCATTACTAATTTGAATACCTTCCACTCCATCATAACTAATTTGAATATCTTCCATTTGAACCTTTTGGCCTGCTGCTGTGCTAGGTTGTTTGAACATTTGTTTTGAGCTGTTTGAACCTCTGGTTTGGACATTATTTTTTGGGTTGAAATGAACTCCTGATTTAAGCAAATATTAAATACATTCAAATAATATTTAGGATAAAAGTTTAGGTGAGAAATAATTAAACAAAATAAATTTTGATTGTATTTTTCTCTTTCAAATAAATTAAAACATAATTAAATAAATTATCAAAATAAATTTTGGATTCTATTAAAACATAATTAAATAAATCATCAAAATAAATTTTGGATTTTATTTTTCTCTTTCAAATAAATTAAAACATAATTAAATAAATCATCAAAATAAATAAGTCTAACAATCTCTTCCTTTTTGATGATGGCATACAATGATGTTTTGATTTGATTTGGGAGTAAGAAAAGCTCCCCCTCAAGTCGTGCTCCCTGAATTCATTTCTAAAAACATAGGTTAGCACATATGCAATAAATAAGCTTTAATTAGAAACATGTTATGAGACTAAGATATCAAACTATAAATACATAACATCATAACAAAATAATACCATAATACATAACATCATATAATTTTCTTCCCCTGTGACATTACCAAAAGGAAATCATGGCTCAGAATCTGGAGGAGAAGGAAAATAATAGTGATAAATGGCATCAAAAATTGATAATCAAAACATATATATATATATTTATATATATATATATATGATTTGCCCGCCTCTCTCTTTTCCGTCGAAAATCGCGTCGAACACGCAGCCTCGCTTTTGCGTCAGCCGACCGACAAAAGCGAGACGGGTCAATCAACTGCCTCGGCTCTCTCTCTCCTCTTGTCGTCTTCTCCTTCGTCTTCATTTTAACCACTCTCTTTTCCTTCTTCTTCCTTGTTCGCTTCCATCCCTTTCTGCGTCTTCGTGAGAGAGAAATAACAGAGAGACTAATCAGAGCAGAGAGACTGCCAAAAATGACCCTCCTTTCGATTACATCTCTCTCTCCTACTACATGGCCTCGTCTCGTCCCCTTACTCTCTTTCCGGACCTGAATGATCCTGTAAGCGCTGCTGGGCCGAGTGCCCCGGCTCCTACTCTTTCCAACCTTTCTATGATGTCAATTGAGCAAATAATGGCAGCGCAATCAGATATTGAAGCCAATCATTTCACACTGATGTCCTGTATGGAGACAGTGACTGCAGTCACAAAATTGGCGCATCGACTGTAGGACAGAACGAGTGAGCTCCACCAGGTCAACGCCCAACTCTCTTTGCTCCAGCACATGTACAAGGATGTGTGAGTAGAGACTTGCGCACTGAAGGCCGAAAATAAAGAGCTTAAATGGAAGACCACCTCCATGGCCCGATTTAGAGCAACGTCGTTCTTAGCTTTTGATAGTCGGTGGAGAGTGCTCACTCTCGACGAAAGCACGAGGGCAAGGACGTCAAGCGTTGCACAAGCTGATAAAAAGAAGAAGAGAGCAGTGGAAGAGGCGAGTAAGTAAGGTCGGCCAATGGCCGGAAAAATGAAGGAAATATTTTGTTTTTTTTTATTATGTAAATATGTATATTTTGATTTGTGTTTGTTTTTATGTTTAATGTAATCACTTGAAGATGAAAGTAAAGTGCAGAAACCTCAGGGCAAAACAAAATAATAATAATAATAATAATAATAATAATAATAATAATAATAATAATGATGAAAAGAAAAGAAGAAAAAAACAATAAAGGAAATGAAGCCTATTAGTAAAACAAGAAAAAATAAATAAAAAAGTAAAAGATAATAAGCCTAATAGCAATAAAAAAAATTAAAATAAAATAATACCAGCAGAAATTATAGTTAATGGGACATCGGTGTTGCTGGAAGGGTAAGGCAAAAAAAAAAAAAAAAAAAACCATGAGGGTTTTAAAAAGAAAATCAATGTATGCAAAGTTAATTTTACCTCAAGATGTAGAACCAAAAAAAAAAAATTACATAATTGAGAATAGCAAACTGTTAAGGAGAATAAATGTATAAAGGATGTGAGAGCATTCAACTGATATAAATGTTTCCATATTAATGTAACAATACACATATATCATTTTAACAAAAATTCAAGTTTTATAGTCACAACAAAACCTTTTAAGTAGAAATTGACATTCCAAGCTCGCCACGAATAAAATTGAAGCGATCCTCGCTTAGGGGTTTTGTGAAAATATCCGCCAATTGCTTGTTGGTGTTTATAAATTCAAGAACAATATCCGCTTTTTGAACATAATCTCTTAAAAAATGATGTCGAATTTCGATATGTTTTGTTCGTGAGTGTTGAACCGGATTTTTGCTTAAATTGATGATACTAATATTATCACATTTAATAGGGATATGATCATAATGCAAATCAAAATCCTCCAATTGTTGTTTCATCCAAAGTATTTGGGCACAATAACTTTCGGCAGCTATGTATTCAACTTTGGTCGTTGATAAACCAATAGAATTTTACTTTTGCTAAACCAAGATACTAATGAGTTACCAAGGAAGTGACAAGTGTCACTGGTGCTTTTTCTATCAAGTTTGCATCTGGCAAAGTCGGCATCCAAGTAACTAATTAAATCAGATGCAACACCTCTAGGATACAACTGTCCCAAATTTTGAGTGCCAACAAGATATCTAAAAATTCGTTTAACAGTACTAAGATGTGATTCCTTAGGATTTGATTGATATCTAGCATACATACAAACACTAAACATAATATCGGGTCTACTTGCAGTTAAATAAAGAAGTGAGCTGATCATACCTCGATATTTTGCTTGATCAAGGGACTTACCTCTTTTATCCTTGTCTAGCTTAATAGATGTGCTCATAGGTATTCCAGCTATTTTTGTGTAACGCCCTCAAAATAACAACAATAAACCCATCAGATAAGACATACATTTACATATAAACTAACCACACTCTTTAATTCATCAGAGTTCCATTACATAAGTATTACATGTTAACATCATAACAAAATGCCCTACGGGCTTACAGCTTTCCAAGTTAACACTTGGTTACAACAAAGAGTACTAACTCGTTTACACATTAAGCCCTAGGCTTGAAGTTACATGTAATACATCAAAAGTTAAGCGACAAAAGTATGTCCGCCACTAGCCTCCCAGCTATGTCCTTGGAGGTGGCATGCTTCCTGCACCTGAAAATGATATTCCCATATAGGGTGAGCCACAGCCCGTGAATACCCACTAACCACTATGGCCCCCATGACTAATATTAGCATTGATAGTGGTCACTATAATACCTAATCAATTTCATTTAAACTTTGAGTGGCTAAGTTACCTCATTTCCCTTTTTCAACAGTAGCATGCTAGACTATCATCATCTACCACAGATATGTATAAAACGCTAAATCTCCATTCAGATAGCATAAAAGCTATATCAGCATTCCTCAACAGATATGTATAACAACAGATATCCCACCATTTCACAGTATAAGCATATAAGCTGTATCTACACTTCACACAAAGACTAAGCATATGAGCCTATCTTACTTCTCTAGACAAGCATATGAGCTGTTGTCTACGGAGTTGCATCCCGCTATCTCTCCCAATTCCTATTCCGTTTAGAGTGGTACATCCCCTATCTTCCCCGTAAAACCGCGGAGTAACTCCGCCTATCTCTCCTTCATCAACCACTAACGTTAACAAACACATGTCATCTATAGTCACCCATAAAATAACATATGCATTCATCAATACGCGTCAGGTTCCATGACACACCATTTCATTGATTACGTTTCAGTCTGCTATCACTCAGTGCGATGTGTCACGACAGCATCCCACGACTATCCTCCATCTCGAGTTAGCCCAAAGCAGGTTATTTCGAATCACTCAATGAATTTCATCAAACTATTCTATTATGCACAAATGCACTATTCATCAAATATAATTTCTATTGCTCTTAATCCTGCATGTGTCTGCGCTCAATTAACATTATCCGATATCCACAACTAATTCAGGCTTCAATACCTTTCAACCTTTCCATTTTCATCAATGATACGATCTAATCTTTATCTTTTTTCCTGGCCAAGATGCATCATTTATTTGATAAAACCCCAACTTTCACAAATTTACCAAACCAAGCGCAACAATCTCAAAATTACCAAAAATTTAAGACACCAAAACCATAGAGAGGAGTAGGATATCCTACCTCAAATTCGGGGTTCCAAGGGAGAGACGACAAAACCCACTGCTCTCAAAACCCGTAGATTTTCAGATAAATGAAGCCCTCGACGTCACAACTTTTTTTGTAAGGCCAAAGCGTGAAGCTAAATCACTCCTACTAGATCAAAACCAAGATGAGAAGTAGAGTCTTTAGAATGGAGGCTCAACAATGGTGATTTGGAAAGTATGGAGAGGAAGAGAAAGTGAAAAGTGATTTGAGAGGTCAAAATTCGCGGACTTTAACCCAGGTTCTCGCCTCGAGCGTAAACCGACCGCTCAGAGCGGTCCACTCATCAGACTTCCGCCCGGCCAACCTCCGCCCGAGCGCAGGACATGCACTCGCCAGCACTTTGCAGACCAGGCCTCCGCTTGAGCCTGCCCAACCTACGGCTCGAGCCGTCCATCACCAGATCCGCTCGAGCGGCCAACATCCACGCTCTCGAGGTGACAACACTGCACAAACAGATTACTGGGATGGCTGTATTACCGCGCGTCGAGCCGCCAACACCTCCGCATCTGAGCGTACAGGCCAAAAAAAAAATCTGGGCAAACGTGTTTGGTTTCAAACGTCAACCAACCTGAACAAATCGCCGCAACACACTCGTATAACTCAAATACAAGATAAAAGGATGTAAACAAAATTAATAAACCAACACCAACATCCAACGGAACATGTCCGGATCACGGTGTTATAACAGCGGAAACACGAGATTGTATATTATTGAGTCACATACATAGCAACTTTTTGAGTAGTTCTTTGTTACTTAGCTTGGTGTGATAAAAATTCGTTCCTTACATGTTGATTTGAGCCGAAGGAATAACTTTAGTTCCCCCATCATTGCTCATTCCACACTCCTTGCTGACCACTTACAAATCCTTCACAAGGTTTAGAGTAGACGAATATAATGTCATCCACAATATATTTGCACAATAAGTAAATCCATTTGTTGTAGTTTTCAAAAATGTGTGTAATCGTGCTTCTAGAAATTAGTTTCAATCAAAATTTACTTAATCATCATACTGATCGAGTGACTGTTTCAACCATATAAAACTTTACTGTATAGTTTAAAACGATGATTTGAAAATCTGATCTTCAGAACCTGGGGGTTTGTTTAAATAACTCCTATTTATAAAAACCATTTTAGAAAGGCACGTTTTAACTATCCATTTGTTAAGTTTGAATCTCTAAAAACATGCAATGCAAGTAACATGCAGAATGGTTTCTAATCGAGTAACCGCGAGAAAGTTTCATCGAAATCACTACTTTCTTCCTGATTGTTATCCTTTGTGCAACAAGTCTAGGCTTGTTTCTTTATATTGTGCTGGATTCATCAAGCTGCTTTTCGAAAGATCATTTAGTCCAAGTAATGGTATGATTCTTTAAGTTTTGGCCACAAGTTCCTATTCACTTTGTTTCTCTCAAATTGGTTAAGTTCTATTGCATAGCTATCATCAATGTTCATCGAATCGTTCTTGAAAGTTTATGTAGGCTCAATGGTGGGAGAAAGCCAGTCTATAATGTTTCTAAGTGAAGGCGTGAGTTTCAATACCTTTTGTGAGGGGTACCTACGATATAATCCTTAGGGTGATTATGGAGAAACTTCAATTCTCTGGGCAAATCATATTGTATTTTCCTTTTCTTGAGATGGAAGTAGAATAGGGTTATCATCTTTTGTTAAACTTACATGGTTGTTCTTCTCTTTAGTAATACTTGAATCTTCACATTTGGTTCCAACTATTATTTAATCACCTACAATTTGCTTTTGAGCAGAGATCTGTTAGTTCCATCAAATTGCCCATTGTATAGTTCTTCCTAATAAAGGAGTTTCTTTTATTAAACGATGGATAAGGCTTTGGCTGTAAGAATAACAAGGAGAATAATCTGTGGTTCATTCGTGATTTTGGCGTGTGATCAGTGAATTTACTAAGTTTCGCTTACACTTTTATGGCACGAAACATTTACAACCAAAAAATGCAAGTGACTAATGTTGGGCTTTTTATCATGCCAAAGTTCATAAGGAGTCTTTTTGAGAATAGGTCTAATTAATGCACGATTTAAAATATATCATGCGGTGTCAACGGCTTCGGCCCAAAGATATTTAGGAAGATTATTTTCGCAAAGCATTGTTCTGCTCATCTCTTCTAAAGTTCTATTCTTCCTTTCCATTACACCATTTTGTTGAAGGGTTCTAGGTGCTGAAAAATTATGTCCAATACCATGCTCATCACAAAACAATTCAAATTTCTCATTTTCAAGTTCTCTACCATGGTTGGTTCGGATATTAGTAATAAGAAAGCCTTTTTTATTTTGAATTCTACGACAGAGTTTTGTGAAAGAAGAAAATGTTTCATCTTTGTGTGCTAAAAACATAACCCATATAAATCTTGAATAATCATCAACAATAACAAGACAATAATGTTTACCACCTAGACTAGATGTCCTTGAGGGACCAAATAAATCCATATGTAGTAATTGTAAAGGTCTAGTTGTGGAAATGTGAGATTTTGATTTAAACAATGTTTTAGTTTGTTTTCTTTGTTGACAAGCACTACAAAGATAATCTTTTTCAAATTTAATTTTTTGAAGTCTAATGACCAAATCCTTTCTCAAAAGTTTAGCAATTAAATCCATATGAGCACGACCAAGTCTTCTATGCCATAATCAACTATTTTCATTATTAACATATAGACATTTAACATCACCAGCATAGAGATCACTGAGATGAAAAACATAAACATTATCGTGACGATTACCAACGAATAAAGCTTTATGATCATTTGTGCTTTCAATTGTGCAATGTGATTTATCAAAAATAACTCGATTACCTTTATTACATAATTGATTAATACTAAGTAGATTATGCTTAAGTCCATCAACAAGTAAAACATTTTCAATAGAAGGGTTAGGAGAAATACCGATGCTACCAATACCGATGATTTTTCCTTTCTTGTTGTCTCTAAAAGTAACAAAGCCTCCATCTTTGGATGACAGTGTAGTAAAAAAGGATTTATCTCCAGTCATGTGTCTGAAACTTCCACTATCAAGGTACCACTTCCCTTCTTTAGCATTAGACTTAAAGCAAACCTACAAGATGACAATCAAGTGTTGGTTTTTGGTATCCATAGTTTCTTGGGCCTTTCTTGGTTAGTTTTGTTAGATCCCTTAACAATTCAAATTTTTTTAATTTCCATGTTTATATTATTTTTGAATGGACAAGAAGATATATAATGGTCTTTCTTTCTACAATAATAACAAGTAATATGAGGGTGAGTCATGAGGGGTGCCTTTTCAAAAATTGTATTGAGATTCTTTTATTTTTTAATAGGGTCATATCCAATGCCCGCTTTATCAAAAACATATCTTTGATTTCCAAGAAGCATGTTCAGATTATTTCTACCTTTTACAAAATTTTCTAGTGTTTTTGTTAAATCATCAATATTGTTTTTTAAAATAGTTTTCTCATTAGAGATAGTATCAAAATCATTTTTCAAAACAATTTTTTCTTTTTTTAATTCTTCTACATTAATAGATAAAGATGCAACAGATTTCTTTAACACATTATTTTTGGCACAAACTTTTCTGAATTCATCTTGTAATTCATGGAATGTACTTTCAAGTTCTTCATAAAGAGTAGTTACCTCATCTTGAGTAGAGTCTTCATCTTCAAAAGCCATGAGACATATGTTGGCTACTTCATTTTCAATTTCATCACTTGATCTTTCATCTTCACTTTCTCCCCAAGTTGCTACCATGGCCTTTTTGTTTCTTTTGTAGTCTTTTCTATGATTCTTCAATTTTGGACAATCCATCTTCATATGTCCAGGATTTTTGCACTCATAGCAAATAATAGGCTATTTTTTGTTATCTTTGTTGTACTCTTTCTTGAAAGGTCTTCTTCCTCCATAATTGTTTTTCTTGAAGTGCTTTTTGAGATTTCTACTAAACATGGCATAACTTTCATCTTCACTGGAGTTTTCATGTTCTTCTTCATTTGATGAGGCTTTGAATGCAATGCCACTTTTCATTTTGTTTTCAACATCCTTATGTCCTTTCATGGTGATCTCATGAGTCACAAGGGAACCCATAAGCTCATCCAATCCAAGTGTGGAGAGATTTTTGGCTTTTATAATGGCCGTGACCTTTGCTTTCCAATTCTTTGGTAAACATCTAAGAATTTTTCTTACCGACTCACTATTAGTATAAGTTTTGCCAAGAGATTTCAAAGAGTTTACAATTTTAGTAAATCTAGTAAACATACTTGAAATAGATTCATCAGAGTTCATTTTAAACAATTCATAACTATGAACAAGCATATCAATACGAGATTCCTTCACTTGATTTGTACCTTCATATGTTACCTCATGTTTGTCCCAAATTTCTTTTGCCGAATCATAACTTGAAATTTTATTATACTCCTTAGAGTCTAATCCACAAACAAGGGTGAGTTTGGCTTTAGCATTGGCTTGCAATAATTTATGATCCCTCTCATCACATTCATTTTCAGTTTTAAGTACACTAATATTGTCTACTAATTTGGTAGGAATTTTTGGACCTTTGATGACAATAATCCATGTGGCATAATCAGTGGCTTGTAGGTATACGGTCAACTTATCCTTCCAATGACTATAGTTGTTTCTGTTAAACAATGGTGGCCTATTTGTGACTTGTCCTTCAGCTAAGGTTTCCATGTATCGAAACTCCCAGATGGTTAAATCTAAAACAAGAGTCTAGGCTCTGATACCAATTGTTACCCAAAAGATAACCTTAGAGGGGGGTTGAATTAGGTTTTTACAAATAAAAATAATAATACCCTAATAAAAATTATGACTAACACAATAGATAAATATAGTTAATGAAATAAAAATAATTAAAACAAGTGTTCTAACAACTATGTCAGTTAATGATTTTAACACAGTGAAAATGTGAAATATAGCTATAACAATTTAAATAAAAAAAAGATAAGGGAGAGAGAGGCAAACAAATTTATAGTGGTTCGGCTTCAACTCAGCCTACGTCCACTCCTTAAGCTTCACTTGAGATTTTTCACTATACTCTAACTTCACAAGATGCTAGCAACCTTTTCACAGATGGAGCAATCCTCTACAGATTTTACACAGATTTTCTAAGTCAAAAACACTGAGTGTACTACACTCTTACAAGGTTAAAAAGAAGGTGTTTTTGCTTTCACAGAAAGTTACAAGAATTATCTCTCAAAGATAAATATAAAAATAAAGGTCTAATTTTTCTGTAAACCTCACACAGGAAAGATGTGCTTAAAGCTATACGTCTCAGTGTATAATTTCTGAAAGAGGATGTAAACAAAAATTGAAAAATACTTCTTAGAGAATTTTTCAGAGAATAGATGCGAGTGATTACAGATCAAAGAATATTTTATGATTTTTTTTGTTACTTGTTTACATTAGAGGCTTTGGTATATATAATGAAACTTATAGCCGTTGTATTCATTTGAACATCTTCCACTCCATCATTACTAATTTGAATATCTTCCATTTGAACCTTTTGGCTTGCTATTGTGATGGGTTGTTTGAACCTTTGTTTTGGGCTGTTTGAACCTTTGGTTTGGGCATTATTTTTGGATTGAAATGAACTCCTGATTTAAGCAAATATTAAATACATTCAAACAATATTTAGGATAAAAGTTTAGGTGAGAAATAATGGGACAAAATAAATTTTGATTATATTTTTCTCTTTCAAATAAATTAAAACATAATTAAATAAATCATCAAAATAAATTTTGGATTCTATTTTTTTCTTCAAATAAATTAAAATATAATTAAATAAATCATCAAAATAAATTTTGGATTCTATTTATCTCTTTCAAATAAATTAAAACATAATTAAATAAATCATCAAAATAAATAAGTCTAACACTTAACAACAAAGGCTCGTAGAGAGAGTGCAACGGAATAACTCTTGCATTGGAAAATGTAGCTTTTGGCTTTGAACCCTTCCTAGTGAAGTCTATCGGATTTACTGACTGAATAGTGCACACGAAGTCTTGAACTATGTTACCGTTTATGTAAACCAAAACAATAGACCTCACACAAGTATTATTCCAACCATCGTTCTGTTCTCACTGATGTGTCCGGTTTGGCCCTGGAATACTAGCCTGGTTCAGTGAGCGGTTTAAAGAATTTGGCTTTTTCAATTCTTATAGAGTGGCCCCACTTCACACTCACATAGGTGACTCTACTTGAGTATCCTGCTATACTCAACTCAACAGCTCAACACTGTAGTCATTAAAAGCTTAGTGTAACCTCTACACTTGCAGGTATCACTAATAAAAGAATGACTAGAGGTTTACCCTCTTTAATGACATACAACCGTTATACGTAATTAGGTTGTCCTATTAAACCTAGATCTTAGGATCTCCAGTCAATTAGGTTGGGTTTCCATTCTGGTAACACCATACAGTAAAGGCCTTAAACCCATTCTTTTTGATGATTTCTCTACTAATAATTGATTTAACCCTTTGGTTAGCGGATCCACAATATTGTCCTTAGATTGCACATAGTCTAAAGTGACAACTCTGTTCGAGAGTAGTCGTCATATGGAATTATGTTTACAACGGATATGTCTAGACTTTCCATTATACATATTACTCTGTGCCCGTCCAATAGTCAATTAGCTGTCACAATAAATACAAATAGTTGGCACAGATTTTGACCAATGTGGAATATCTTCAACAGATTGGCGAAGCCATTCTGTCTCTTCTGTTGCTTTATCCAATGCTATAAACTTTGATTCCATCGTTAATCGTGAGATACATGTCTGCTTGGAAGATTTCCAAGACACGGCTGGCCTTTCAAGGGTGAACACATAACCACTAGTGGATTTTGAATCCCTAACATTAGATATCCAATTTGCATCGCTATAGCCTTCTATTACTGCTGGATATCTTGTGTAATACAGCCCATAATCCTACGTGAAAATGAGATACATTAACACCCGAACGATACCCTTCCAGTGAGTGACATCTGGATTGCTCGTGAATCTACTAAGCCTGCTAACAGAGTAGGCTATATCCGGCCTTGTACA
>NW_021036934.1:0-11301 GCF_004153795.1 Camellia sinensis
CAATATTTTGACCAGTGACAAAAAAGAAGTACCAAAGCAAAGCAAAGCAAATAACCTAGATAGGAGCCAGACCTAACACAAACCAAAAACCAAACTACCAACCATCTCCACAGATCAGCAGCAACCAACCATAGCAATAGCAGCCACCAATTAGGAGAGCAGAACCATAGAGCAAAACACAAAACAATCACAATCAAGAAAACTAAACAGAGAAATAAAAGACAACTGCAGCACACCAAGAGCAAAACAGGCTTTAATTCTATCAAGAGTACTCCTTTTCACCCAGACCAGCAGCACAGATTAGCAGCACTCCTTTTCACCCAGACCAGCAGCACATCAGATTCTTGCAGATTATCTACCAAGATCATAACATAATACTATTGTTGTTCATTCTCTCACACATATCATCCTACACACAGCAATACAAATTTCAGAGGCTGCAAAACTTCAGGACTCTGCAAACTAGAACAAGCTACCCACAGAAACACAACAGCAACCCCAACAGAGGCAAGACACAGCAGCAGAGGTCACAAATGCAAAACTCAGACACAGCATCAGTGTTCACAGATGCAAAACTCAGATGCACAGCCTAGAAGAATCACAAAATGCACAACAGCACACCCATTCCAACAACCACATCAATCCATCCACCCATATAAATCAACAAGAATTACAAATACTGAGAGCAACCAAGGCCTAACCTAACAAACCAGAATATCACACAAATCAACAAGAACTATATATGTAAAGCCTTCATGTTCTATTGATCCTTGATTTAGGCAATTTTTTTTCTTAAGGTTAATGGATCAGCTATCATGCTATATTAACTAACTTTGATTCACTCCAAAGCCTTTGAGATCCTTTATATATATATATATATATATACCTCCAGTCGGACTACTGAGAAAGGCTTTCGGCCTGTTCTATGATGTAATGTCTTCTTCTTCCGGATTTTTCTATTTTTCTTGCTTGATTTCTGTCAAATATGAAATTTATTTAAGATGTTATAAAAAATTATCATATATAAACATTTTTTCACATAAATAAAATTTTACCGATGCACTCTGAGTGCCCCAATAGTAGACCAAAGCCCGCCACTGATCCTCATGTACTCTATCTGGTCGATGAGCCAACCTTTCTGCATCATTCTTGAAGGGTTTGTATCCCATTGTTTTCACTCGACTTTTCCAATCTCTCAATTTCTTTCCAAATGAAGCCATTATTGTTCTCTTCATGGATTCATCTGCATCCGTATGAGCCTGCATTACAATTACAGACACTTGTAATATGCAATGTCAACTACACTTGTAATATGGGCAAAACATGCAGGAGGCAAATAATACTTGTTCCCAACCCTTTTCCGAGGATGTAGTGCCTTCCGAATTCCCATATCTTTCAAATCTCAACGAGTATTTAAATTGTCCTTCCCTTTCCCATCAACATTTAATATCATCCACAATACATTATCACACACGTTCTTTTCAATGTGCATCACATCAAGATTGTGGCGAATCAAATTATGCTCCCAATATGATAGCTCAAAGAAAATACTCTTCTTCTTCCAATTATGACCCGAGTCCTCATTTTCCTCATTTTCTTTCCCCTTTCTATTCCATTTGTTAGATTGTTGACGCTTAGAATTCAATTTGAACTTAGGGCCTAGTTGTTGTAGCACATTAGCCCCTGATAACCGAGTTGGACATGGTTCGAATTCACGAGTGCCATCAAAAGACGCACTAGCTTTCCGAAATTTGTGGCCCCCATTCAACCAGCGACGATGCCCCATGTAACATAATTTCCTTCCGTTCTTCAAATATCGAGAACGAGTATGTGTGTTACAACAAGGACAAGCTAAAGCACCTTTTGTGCTCCATCCAGACAAAATTGCATAGGCAGGAAAATCATTTATAGTCCACAATAACACAGCATGCATTCGGAATATCTAATTAGTTTCCGCATCATACGTGTCAACACCGTTTTCCCACAGTTCTTTCAATTCATCCACTACAAGGCGTAAGTAGACGTCAATATTATTTCCAGGTGAAGAAAGACCATCGATAAGCAATGTCATCATCATATGAGGCTGCTTCATACACAACCATGGTGGCAAATTGTATGGCATTATAATAACTGGTCAACTACTATGAGAGACATTCATTGCCTTGAATGGATTGAATCCATCCGCTGCTAAACCCAGTCTGACATTGCGAGGCTCACTCACAAACTTGGTGTACAAATTATCAAAATTTTTCCAAACTGGAGAGTCAGCGGGATGTCTCATTTTGCCGTCATCAATTCGGCCCTCTGCATGCCATCTCATTAAAGAAGATGTTTTGGATGACATAAACAATCTTTAAAGCCTTGGAATCAATGGAAAGTATCTAACAATCTTATGTGAAATTCTTTGTTGCTTCTTCTTAACATCATTCTCCTCCCCCTCGAACTGTTTGTATCTAGGTATATGACACACTATGCAATCATCCATACCAGCTGTTTCCTTCCAATATAGTGAACAATCCCTTGGGCATGCATGTACCTTATGATAATCGAGGCCCAAGTCCCTAAGAAGTTTCCTAGTTGCATAAAATGACTTCGGCAAAGTTTCACCCTTTGGGAACGAATCCTTCAAAAGCTCAAGCAACATCGTGAAATACTTGTCACTCCATCCACTAAGGCACTTGATGTGCAATAACCGAACAATAAATGAAAGCGTTGAAAACTTCTGACACTCAGGATACAACTCTCTTTCGGCCTCTTTCAATAAATTGAAGAATTTTTCGGTTTTCTCATCTGGACCTTGTTTAATACCAGAACTTGCTGCCTCGTGAATAAAGCTTGGTGGAGGAAGTCCAAATCCATCGTATAGCATTTCATACATTTCATCACCATCGTTCGAATCAGTTTGCCCGACATTCACATTGTGTGGCACAGGCGATGACAAATTCTCCCCATGAAAAATCCAACTGGTGTAACTTGGAAGAAACCCGTTGATCATTAAATGTTCCCCTAACAGGCCTTTCTCCACCAATTTGACATTACGACACCGTTTACATGGGCATGTGACTTCATTCAACAACGGCTTATTTTCGCATGCAAATTTAATAAATTCCTTAACCCCTTGTATGTATTCCGGGTGCAACCTATGCTGATTTATCCAACTTTTATCCATCTGATTCTCTCTTACACTACAAATGTCACTGCCGAATCAACAAAGTTCAAAATTACCGTTCCATTTTAATTAATCTTAACCTCAATTAAGTACCTTATAATGCATGAAATATGACATCATTCACCTCTAACTGGTCTCTAATATGTTGGTTCATCCTACTTTCCCATTCAGGAATGCACAGTCTATATTGTAAAAAGCAGTTCATACCGCTCTGCTCATCTCTAACGAAATTTCGGCAGCATCTCCCCATGGTTCTCCAAATACACGACATAGATTAGGTGTACTGTTACACCTTGTCTAGTGTGCACTCGGAGAACATAAGGAGTTGCCACACGAAATCTCTACGAGATGGACTATAAGCAGTAGAACTACTAATTACAATACAGACTTGTGCTCCTGAACTATCCAACTGGACAATCCAAGAAGAGCTTCATCAAAGATGACTAGGTATCTCTAATGAAGATTCTTGGACGGGTCTAAGGCTATTTATGCATGCATGCACCATTAATGATTGCATCCCGGTGGTGCAATCTAAATTAGTACTATCAAGCATACTAGAAGCATATCTAGTATGAAGCATATTAATGAAGAAACCAAAAGTTTCTACAATGCTCTTGATAGATTATGATAGATTCAAGAAATACATTGCTCTCTCAAATCAATCAATAATGGAATAATTTTGACAGGAACTCATGAATGTGGGAAGTTCAAACCCACTACCCAAACCAATAAGTGTACCAAAGCTCGAATACTTCTAATGATGATGATGATGATGATGATGATTCAAAAAACACCAAAGAGCAACCACCAAATCAGGAATCACATTCACAATCACAATCAAGACAAAGTTACATGCAAGGCAATTCTTTCACATGCTAGCTAGATGATTATTTATTTATTTATTTATTTTGGGTCAAATAACCCTCCAAATGAAGTTAATTGTGTCTTACACTCTCTCAAATTATATTTTGTACATAATTATATATATTTTTGGAAGAAATGGTTTAATCATGTAGCATAAACATCAAATTATTTTTTTAATAGTATGGGTCCAAGGTCATGATGAAAGATAACGTAAAAAGGACTAATGGTCCCAAAAAAAATACTACAAAAAAGGATGGGTCTAGTGATGACGAAACCATCTATTAAAAAAAAAAAAAAGGAATGACGACGAAAAATATTCTAAAGCATGTAAATTAAATAATAAAAAGAAAAGAAAAAAACAAAAAGAAAAAGAAAAGAGGTAACTAAAAAGATTGTCCATTTACTATTAAAACTATACCTAATTTTTTAAATGGAGTACTTCAGAGTTGACAGCTTAGGTCATTGTTTACCAATGGTTGACATATTTTGGCTTGGGATACTCAATCTTCAGTCTCACCCTTGTATTACTGTTACACTACCGTAATTTGAATTAGGGGGGAAAAAATCATTAAATGCGTCTTAATAATTTAAAAAATAAATAAATTGCATTAGATTCAAATTACAGTGACATAGCAACTCTAAAAGGTTGGAGACACAGGATGTAAACAGAGAAAGGACACAAAAGATCTAAAACTGTCTATTTTAGTTAATTAAGAATGATGACGAAACCATCTATTAAAAAAAAAAGGAATGACGACGAAAAATACTTTGATCAAAATGTTAGTGATCAAGACAAAACAAAAATAGTTATCTCATTGAATTGTCAATATTTTCTTTTTCCAAGTTTACGAACACATAAAGAGAACTGAAACATATATTGTCGAGGTTTTTTTTTTCAATTTTTTAGTCCTAAAAGTGACAGAATCATGCAAAGTTCTACATCATATGGCATGTTTGATTTGCAAAAAGGTTGGAGTGATTGGGAAAAGTTGGAAATAATTGCAATTTGAAGCAGAAGCAAAATTTGATTGTAAGTTTAGAGGGAGAGTTGTCTGGGGGAGGATTGGACTGCAGGGTAGAGAAATTGTAAACACTCAACTGCAAAGGTCTAGGTGGTGGTGGTGAAATTGTCCAAGTTGGCCATGTAAGGTCTAACAATTACAATGTGCCTCCTCAATCACTAGTCACTCCTTATAGAATGTCATGTGATGGTCGAAGCGTGTTGAAGAGATCATACACAGAGGTGTTCTCTAGGCCCTACAAGTACAACAATGGAGGTAGAGTTTGGAAGGTGAAGCTGGTTATCAGTCCAGGACAGTTACTGGAGATACTGTCACAGGAGACTCGAACCCAAGAATTGATTGAAAGTGTAAGAACTGTTGCCAAATGCAGAAATATTGGGGTTTCGTCTCTGGGATTTTCGGATCAGTGGAGTCTTTCCAGCAGCAGCTTGAATGCTTCCTCCAAGCAAGATGGTTTATTGAAGATTTAGACATACATATCCTGACCCCCCCACATGATTTTAAGTTTGAGTTTTTTTTTTTTTTTTTCAAAGTTATAGTTCGTTGATAGACAAAAACAAATACATCAAGAGTGATTATCTCTATTTTCTAGAAGAAAATATAACCAAGATTCAGTGTTCCAAATACGAACATTCGAACAACCAACATATTGTTTCCATCAATTAACAACCATAACCTGTAACATACTACGGCAAACAACCAACATAGACAATTTTTAATAAATTAACATAATTAACATAATAATATAAGCTTGATAAACAAGTGTTCCCCATATAATTCTACAAACCACAAATACACTTAATCGATCCTCATCTAAAGCTAGTCGCTTATGCTTGAAGAACAAAGGAGATCTGATCTTTTGATAAATAAATAATAAAAAAAAATCGAAATTCAAGTCAAAATAAAACGCCTCAAAATAAAGAGAGGGGGGAGAGAGAGAGTACCTCACCGATCTGAATCTGTGAATCTCTGAATTCAAGTCGAAATTCAAGTCGAAAATTCGGTTTCACTGAGACCGAGCTGAATCTGTGAATCTATGAATCACAGAGCTGAACTGACAGAGATAACTAGGGTTTAGACAGCACAGAGAGAGAGAGAGAGGGGGGGAGAGAGAGAGTACCTCACCGATCTGAATCGATTCACCGATCTGAATCGATTTTGAGAGAGAACTTCGAAATGCCTCTGACTTCGATTTTCAACGATCTTAGACAGCGCAGAGAGGGCGAGAGAGAGAGAGCGCGAAAGTGAGAGTGAGAGCGCGAGAGTGAGATTTTCGCTTATACTTGCTTCAGCAGATTCAAAATAAAGGTGAAACAGGAGAGGAGGAGGGTGTTGGGAAAAGACCATTCCAAGGCGTTTAAAAACGTCTTTGATTCTTGAAACGGCGCCGTTTTAATTACAGAAAAATAAGACGTTTATAAAACGCCGTTGAATATTAGAATCAATGGCGTTTTAAAAAACGCCGTTAAAAAAACGCCACCTAACATCATATTTCCTGTAGTGCTTTGTGCAGTTTAATTTAGAGACCTATAAAATACAATCAATGTTAATTAAATGACAACTTAATTTCAATATAAATTTGTCTATTAATGTAATAGACAAGTGCAATTCATTGCGTGATGGCTTATGACTAAGGCTACAATTTTCAACATAAATGCCACAATTAAAGAACTCATGAAACCTCTCCCTATCAAATAAATTATTTTCACATGACATGCTAACAAAATATAGAGAAAAACTGACTCAAGACATCTCAATGGGTTTTCAAATTCAAACATTTCACTTGAACCAAACCATTTTATTATCTTCAGCTCATTTAAAGCCATTTTATTGGCTCTTTTAATTACCTTTCCATTCATTAGTCATTCTTAGTACCAAAAATGAGCCATAGGTCCACTAAATAGAGAGGAGGTATCAAACCAAGAGGTTAAGTTTTTGGGTATGAGAGAGAGGTCATGTCGTTGGTAATGCCGAAGTCCTTCTACACATAGAAATTAAATCCATTAAAAGTCATTGGGAAGTGACCATCATTTTCTCAAAGCCTAAACAAGACTACGGTTAAAATGACTCTCCAAAACTCTAATAAATAAGCCAAGAAAACGAGGGAGGGGTGCAGAGGGTCATGACCAAACCGGCCCCTATAGTTAAGCGTCGTACCGGCAGTTAATCCTTAGAATTACCAGGCCTCTTAATAGAAATAACATATATTAGGGGGCTGCGGTCAACGCAAATATACAAAATATACATAAGTCCATAGAGCTGTGTATACCATACATGGGTAACCATGAAATTTTGAATCTTATAAAATATACACAGAAGATGTCATGTCTATACTATAGATCTTGCAAAAGTCTTACTACCTGTTCCAGTGTCCATCAAGGGACTTACCGGCATGTAAATACTCAGATAAACAAAACATATAACGTTTCCATTAACATAAGATATCACCAAAATACACTCTCTTACATGGTCCACAAAATTCGACACTTCTATAACATGGAGAACCGTCAATCTGAGTAGGCAACGATGGTTAGCTACCCCAAAACTTTTTCAGGCAGCAACTTGGCCTGGACCACATGTGCTTGCTTACCCATACATACAGTAATATAAATAAGTGAGCGGCAGTGAGCCTACGACTAAAAATACATTAACAAAGTAAGGGTTTAATGAACGATGTCCATAAAACCACGATTCAAACATAATTAATGAAATTCATAATTCGAAACAGAGTCATGTTCATATTATATATTCTTGTTTTCGAATTCATAAAACAGAAAGTCAAAATTTTAGCATTAATCATTCACGTAGTACATCCCATTAAGCGCTTAATCAAGAACATATAAACAGAACAGATGCAGAATATATGGTGGTTTGATGAGTAGAATCCTCCAGTCATAAACGGTTAACCTCCGGATTACCGGGTAACAAGAATTAACAGATATTGCTTGAGCCTCCATAATCGGAACACTCACCGGTAACTGGGTAACAGATTGCAGAAAATATTAAGTTCCATGATATAACCTCTATTACGGGTAACAGCTAATAGATATCATAGAAATAAATAACATGTGAGAAATTAAGACCAAATCATGTGAGAAATTGGACAAATCGTCCTCATTATACAGAAATATAGATCTCCAGAAAGAAACATATGCTTATTTCATCATTACAGAAAAATTAAATAAAGTGTTGACCATTCAGTTTTACTAAGTTGTTACGTGCACACAAGATGGCTTTCCGGGTGTAAGGCAACAGAGAGAGATCTAAATCAAACTTTACAGCGCATGACCTACATAAACAATATAAACAAATAACACATTTGAAACACAACGCTCGGAATATACTTAATCATTAACATTGTTGTTCTTACGTCTTGTGTTTTTAAATTACCGTTTTAACCCTCAAATTATAATGTCCTTAATAATCATGGCCTAGGAATGCCCTAAGATGCAATGAAGCGATGTCCAATTATGCCTGTCCAACTCACTTAGGAAAATTTGCTGAAAAATAGGTGTCCCCGCTCGAGCGGCAACTTCCTTTCGCTTAGCGAAAGGTTCAAGAGTGGTCGCTCGAGTGCAACTTCGTTCACCTATCGAGCGTCTGTAAACTCTGCAAAAGTAATGGTTTGTGTGATTTTTCACTCGATGCATGCCTATGGTCCACTCGAGCATGAAGACTCAAGTCCTCGCTCGAGCGCAACTCTTGTCGTTCGAGCGATCTGCAAAATATGTAAACTTTCTGGGAGTATGTATTTTTACACTTTGAGCCAACTTTTTGCAACTCGAAGCGGTGGTGCAAAAAACAAAGGTGGTTGCTCGAGCACAGGATCCTTGTCGCTCGAGCGGAGGTATTGAATTCTGAAATTTTTTCAGATTGCACTAACAAGCCAAAACTTAAGAAAAACATACTCTAGAAATTAAATTGGATGAATACAAGGATGAGTTAGAATTGATAATTGAGCCATAATCTTGCATGCAATGCATAATTCTTATGATTTTGTAGTTGAATTCAAAAAAGATTCCTCTTGCATGTCTTATTTTGCCTGTTTAAGAATTCAACATGGTTTTTGAGCCCTAGACACCTCATTTAATCATGTTTTGGAAAACTTTGAAGTCAGATAAAGCATGCAGTTATGTTTTTAAGGGATATGAGGTGTTGTTTTGCACAATTGGCAAGCTTTTTGGGGCATCGATTTTGGAGAAAAATGGTTTTGATTCATGATTTTTTCCAAGTTTAAAATAATAATCATTTCATTTTTTTTTTAACAAAGTCAAAAAAAAAAAAACTCAAATGAATTTTTAAGTCCCAAATTAAAAAAATTTCTAAACTCCGAAAAGTCCAACTAAAAAAATCCCTAGCTTAAGACAACAACAAAAAGAAAAATTGATTCTAGAAACACTTTCATTTTAGTAGATTAAGCTCGCATTTACTCCATTCTAAAACTTATTAAGGTTTGTGTCTTGGGATTTTGTTAAAAGGAATGGAAAAAATAAAAAAAAATAAAATTATTACATACATATCATTTTTTTATGTAAATTTTTTTATCAATATAATTCATTTTTCCTTTTTCCATTATATATATATATATATATATTAATTCAATATCCTAAACATAATAATAGTGTTATTTTTATTTTAAAAAATTTTATTTTAATTTTTTGAGTGAAACCATCAAGATTAACATGATGAATTGTTTGTCAATCGTAATGTTGTTAGAGTGACATGAAATATCATCCTTGGTTATGTTTTATTAATTTGAAAACCACTCAATATTTGAAATGTAGTCCAATCTATTAATTTTTACGAAGAGGACTCATTCAATTTAAAATATGTTTTATAAGTTTATTTTCAGTTTTCAAATTTTCAATTTTCTTTTTCTTTTTAAGCACGGTTCTCCTTTGAATGTGTAAATCTATTTATATGACTATTACACTATTATATCTTTACATTTATTTTTTAAAATCTCGTCAAAAACTGTTATCCGCAAAAATCAAAGAAGAAATTTGAATTTTACATAATAAATACCATAAAAGTCACATGTGAAAGTACTAAGATTGTGTTTGGATTGTAGATTGATGATGAATTTAGAAGGAAAAGAAAAGGAAAAAAAAAGAAGGAAAAGTTTTTTTTTAATGAAATTGGAAAGAAATAAAGGAATGGCATCACATACAAAAAATTTGGGACAACTATTGAAACCCAAAATAACAAAAGAATTAGATACAAGAGGAATTTGGAAAGAAATCCATAGATGGTCATTAGAGCAAGTATTGATTGAAATTTATTCTGTAATTGTTATTAGTTAGACAACTTACATTGAGTTTGAATCTCACTAATAAATGCATTTGAAACAACTATAAAAAAAAATATCACTATCATTCATTCAAAAAAAACGACTAAAATTAAATGTTTTTTTACTACGTTTGGTAAGCATCAAAGTTTAATAAGATCGTGGGGACAAAAATTTAGAAAGAAATCTAACTACACCACAAAAGAAGTTCAAATGTCTTTAGTCCTCCTCTTGAGGTGGGACGAGTCACTTGATTTCTACAATTGATTTTTGCAGTCACGAGCTTCTTCCACTGCGTCATTCCACTTAGAACTGCTATGCGCTTATAGCGACCATCCTTGAAGAGTTTTCTGATTTGTTTGAAGGTCTTTGATGGCACCTATGATAGTTTTGGAACATGAAGTTATATTGACCCTCTTTCTAGCGTTACGTGTTTCTATCATACAGTGAATAAGATCTCTATGAATATCTCTAGCTTGGAGCATGCTAAGTCAATCGCAACCTCAGTAAAGTCATGATTATTAGCATATTCACATACGCGAACGGATTTTCAAACGCTCATGCAACAACGATGATCGTAGTTTTAGAACATATGTTGCTGAGCTTAGTGTGTTTTTCAGTCAGATGAGGGACTAAATCGAACATAAATACCAAATTGCAAGAGAAACTAATAACATGGAATAGCTACTAAAAGAAGATGCCATTTTCAACTATTTTTGGTTTTCTATTTCTTCCACTCTCGATGGAATGGGAACATGACATAGTACTCGAAGGATTCTAAGTATACTTTGATCTTGAAAGTCTAATGGCTTGAAAGTAAAGACAAATAAATTAATGTTTTATGTTGAAACCTATTTTCCACATGTCAATAACTGCTATCAAAGTATTTATTCATTCTTGTGTAACATACTACGAATTAATTTGACAAAGAAAATTGAAATAATGTAATGACCCTTGTC
>NW_021036937.1:0-13223 GCF_004153795.1 Camellia sinensis
GTTCTGATTATTATGCTATCTTTACTATGTGATGCACACAAGTATAGACTAATTTGCTCACTTTTGAATGTTTTGATTTCATGTTTGTTTGAAAAACATTTTGAATATGTGCTACTTGAAAAAGTGAGCTCATATGTACATTAATCAAATCATCCAACTTAAGGGAAAAAAACCTTTATCCACCAGCATTTAAGCAGTGAGCCTCATGGTAGTTATGCTCAACATATCAACAATCGCACATATGCAATATGCTAAAGCAAAAATACTTGCCCCAAATATTTGAGGCGAGCCCAAAGAAAGAACAATAGTTAGAAAAATGCATGATCCTAAACAATGCAACATGACTAATACAACGCACACTTAATAGGCTCGCTACTAGCATGGCATGTGAGTCAATTCAACGCATCCAATAAAGCACATATTCAAGTAAAGAATTTGAAATTGACATTGATTAGTACAATGAGCCAAACCCCTATGCATGAAAAGCGAATGGATGCGAGTCATGGGAAATGCTAATGAAAATATGATACCACGGTAAGCGGATAAATAAAAATGAGAAAGAAATGGGAGTTGGAAGACATACACAACTTATTACATATTTGCCCTCGTGCAGGAGGGTCTAAATGTCCGAATGTTGAAATGTCCCAATTAAACTACTTATTACAAATTCGAACAAATGCTAATTTAATTAGCTATTACAAGCTTAAGGAACTTGAACTAATTAATTACACTAATTAATCTAAAGGTCACAAGCTGTTTGAACTTGAATGGGAGTTGGTGAACCACACGTGCGACTGAGAACATCCACTTGGAAAGTCCCCCGTTTTGCTGCCAGAACTGTTCTGTTTTGCAGTCATAAAATATTTCTGTTTCTACCACAGCTTCTACTATGTTTTTCAAGAAAAATGCCACTGTCTGCTCAACAAAAGGTGGCCAGCCGGTCATGAAAAGTGGTTGGTTGGATACAAGGGTGGCCGGCCGGCCAGTAATTTTAGGGATTGCCCTATTGCAACAGAATGGAAACAGAACAAAAACAGAGTGTTTCCAGGGGATATTTGTCTACTCTGCCTCTCCCTATCATGAAATTGGTCAAGGGAGAAGTAGAATCGATTCACAAACCATCAATTGTCACGAAGTTGTTACGTGATGATCTATGAATCAATAAGACAAAAGGTCAATAACTGGAAATAAAATACTAACAACACCATTTTGTTATCATGGAGTTACCTCAAAGAAAATGACGGACATTGTTTCTTGAACCATTAAGCGTCACTAGAGAGTACGCAATGAGTCAAGACGTAATAGGTTCAATTAACGTCCGATTGAACCTAACTTGATTTTATTATCGTGTTAACCTATTTTACTCTAATTTTATTAACTTCTTTTGTTTTTACTATTCCATTACTTAATCAGTTTTGTCCAAAGTGATTGTTACGTCCACTAATGAAGAAAAGTGTCAAACAAGAAGTTGCCCTTAGCATGAGAGAGATGTGATGCCTTGGTAATGAACCTCTGAAGAGATTAAACCATTAAGCATAGAAGGTTTCTTTCTCATGCCTTAAACAACAATCAATCGGTTGAACCAACTCTTAGTCAAAGAAAATCAAGAAAAGAGAGGGGTTGCAAAGATGTTTATTGCAAGTGTGAGTACATGTATGAAAAGTATGAAATCAAAGCTATCGACTTGAATAGGTTGGTGTCTAAGGCCTAAATCATCAAACCTATGAGGACTTACAATAATATAAGCATAATATTCAAAGCTTAAGCTAACTAAACAATTAAAACAGCCCCAAAATAGCACAAAACAATGCTGAAACTAGTTTCCAAAACTAAAAAAAGCAAGCAAAATGAAAGAGAATTAAAGGTAGTAAGCAAGCCTAAGGAGGGGTGGCTAATCCCTCCACTTTTTGATCCTTAAAACCACATATTTTAGCCTCTGAAAAGTTGAAAAACAAGTGGAAAACACAAGGAAAAAAGCTTATGGAATACTGTCAAGGAAGGACGATTAACCCATCCACCTTTGATAGCTTTAAATCACAAGTTTTAGCCCACCCAAAATAGTTCAAAATAGTATATAAAACCAAGAAAAAGATGGAAAAAATTAGGCCAAAAATGCCAAGAGTTATACCTTTGAAGACAAGGCACTCTTTTGTTCACAAACCACAAGGTGCTCACTCTCAAAGGATGATATTTTAGCTCAAGAATCACAACAAGGGAACCGTAAAATAATGGTTTAGGAAGTGTATGATAGTGCAAGATAGAGAGGGAGGAAGCTTTTGAACTTTGGAGAATTTTTGTAACCTAAAACCATAAGGGATGGTCAAGTATATGTAGAAAAATAGGTTCCTATCTCGGAAATATCTATATTGAGCCAGCTAGTGTAGTGCATGGATGGGGGGGGACAACTGGCAGAAAATATCTTCCTACTGGGAAACCTCGTCGACTAGCCAGGTAGTGGGACGGCCGGCCACTAATTTTTGGCCAGCCGGCCACCTATTGGCCAGCAGGCCTCTAAGTGGTCAGGCTTAGAAAAAAATTGGGTTTTGGTCAAAAGAAGGTGCAAGGTTCTAGGCTCTGAAACTCAAAATCAAGGTTCCTTGCTGAAGAAAATGAACAATTGTATAGCGTATAAACTCATCATTGAGTGTTCACCGTAAGGCCACCAAGTCTTAAGGGCAGTCAAAAATAGGGCGTCTACACTATTGTTATTAGCATATTCAACTAGGGGTAGGTTTTTCTCCCAAGACCCTTTGAACTCCAACACGCATGCCCTCAACATATCCTTCAAAATCTGAATGGTATGCTCGGATTGTCCATCGGTCTGTGGGTGATAAGCAGTGCTAAAATTCAACTGAGTACCCAAGGCACTCTAAAGACTTTGCCATAGTCTTACTGTAAAATATGAGTCTCTATCGGATACTATACTCACCAGAACCCCATGGAGACGAACTATCTCACAGATGTAAAGTTCAGCTAAGAACTCTATGGAATCCCCTCTATACTCATGGCGTAGAAGTGAGTTGATTAAGTAAGTCTGTCTATAATCACCCATATCGCATCATTACTTCGTTGTGTTCTAGGAAGGCCAGTGACAAAGTCCATAGTAACATGTTCCCATTTCCATTCTGCAACTGGAAGAGGTTGTAGTAGTCTAACCGGTCTTTGGTGCTCGGCCTTAACTTGATGGCATGTCAAACATTTGGACACAAATGAGGTGACATCGTTTTTCATACCCTTCCACCAAAATTGTCGACTGAGGTCATGCACTGCCAAACGTGAGTGATGAAAGCCTCTCAGAACTTCATTTCTCATGGATTCAGGCACAAACAATCGGTCAAGGTAAGGAACACTGGAATCCGTATGAATATTTAGGCCCTCTCCTCTTTGCCTTGAAGAATTTTTACTCTAATTGCATCTGCCTCTGCGTCACCCAGTTGTGCCTCAACTACTTTAGGAACAAGGGTAAGATGTGGAATGGTAATGAATAAAGTAGCTTGTTCGAAGGATTCGCAAAGCTGTAAGTCAAATTCAATGGCATCTCTCATCATCTTTCATTCCCTCGTTGCTAGGCTAGCCATAGTACTTATGGATTTTCTACATAAAGCATCCGCTACAACATTAGCTCTGTCGGGGTGGTAATATACTTCAAAATCACAGTCTTCTAAAAATTCCATCCATCTCCGTTCACGTAGGTTCAAGTCTTTCTGAGAGAATAGGTATGTAAGACTATTGTGGTCGGAGAAGACTTCGAATTTCTTACCATATAAATAATGTCTCCAAAGTTTCAAGTAAAAAACAATGGCACTAGTTCTAGCTCATGCGTTGCATAATTCCTCTCATGAGTCTTCAATTGGCGCGAGCCATACGCCATCACCTTGCCCTCTTGCATCAAAACACATCTCAACCCCTCCCTAGAGGCAGCACAATACATCGTATAACCCAATCCATGTTCTAGAATGGTAAGAATAGCAGTTGTAGTTAGTCTAAGCCTTAGTTCTCAGAAAGAATTCTCACAAGCTTCGTTCCAAACAAATTTCATTCCCTTACTAGTCAATCTAGTCAATGATGATGCTATGGAAGAGAAGTGCTTTACAAACCGGCGATAGTAACCGGCTAAGCCCAGAAAACTATGAATTTCTAAAGCATTTTTAGGTTGTTCCCAATTCTGCACAACTTCTATCTTTGAAAAATCCACCATAACTCCATTGTTGGAGACTACATGGCCCAAAAACTTCACTTCTGAAAGCCAAAAGTCACACTTCTTATATTTTGCATACAGACGGTGCTCTCTAAGAAGTTGTAAGATTGTGCGAAGATGCCCCTCATGCTCCTCCTTGGAAGGTGAATAGATAAGAATATCGTCTACAAAGACGATCACAAATTTGTCAAGAAACTCTCGAAAGATTCTATTCATTAGGTCCATGAATGTGGCTGGAGCATTAGTCAAACCAAATGGCATATTCAGTAACTCATAGTGACAATATCGAGTGCAAAAAGTGGTTTTTGGAATATCTTCTTCCCTAGCTCGGATTTGGTGATAGCCCAACCATAAATATATCTTGGAGAAACAATGAAAGCCTTTAAGCTGGTCAAAAAGATAATCTATTCTAGGAAAGGGATACTTATTCTTAATCGTGACTTGATTCAACTTACGATAATCTATACACAACCTCATTGAGCCATCCTTCTTCCTCGTAAACAAAGTTGAGGCTCCCCACAGTGAGGTGCGAGGGCATATAAAGCCCTTAACAATCCTTGTAATTGTTCCTTTAAATCAACCAGTTTAGCTGGGGCAAACCTATATAGTGATAGGGAGATAGGCGTCGTACCCAAAATTAGATCTATGATGAATTCAACTTCTCGGTGGTGAGGGAAGGTAACTCAGTGAGATCCTTAGGAAAAACGTCAAGATACTCACATACTACCTTTCGAAACACGTCCCGGACTACGCCACTCCCATTATCTTAAAAGGCTACTAAGAGGGAAATAAATTCACCTCGACCATATGGATGTTATGAGGAGGGTAATGATCTATCATGCCTATCACCGAAAAATGTAAAACAATCACCGCGAAAAGTGCATATGGTAACTCTCTCCTAATAGCAATCGATAATCACCCAGCAGGTGGACAACCAGTCCATACCAAGAATCACGTCAAAAGCCGACATTTCTAGTAGAACAAAATTGAACAGAAGTTGTCGACCTGTGACCACAATCACGCACTCCTGACACCCCTAGGTGAAAATGACCTTACTCCCAACCGATGGCTCTACTGTGAATGAAGATTTTAGTTGTTTACGTTATAAACCCAACAATGATGCGAATGAAGCGGCTATTAAGGAATGAGATGCCTTGGTGTCAGTCAATACACTAGCCAAGGTATTGAAGATGAGAAATGTACCTTTCACAACTGGTGACCCCGAAGCCTGCTCGGAAGTGGTAACAACATACACTCTTCCTTGTGATCTTTGTTCCCCTATGTCCCCTCTCTGAGTATAAGTCTGTTGTGTTAATTGTGCAATGTAGCTCCCTGAACAGTTCTGGATGCCTGACCTAACTGAGTTGGCAAATAAGGCTATTTCTGACCTTGACCCATCGAATAACCCCTTAATGGTTGGGATCCTGCCGCACTAGTAGTCCCCGCTCTTTATGGGAAAAACTTCTTCAAGTGCCCTGGGTGACCACACTAGTAGCAAGACTGTGACGGGTCCTTATTCTGAGATTGACTTTGTGGACACATAATTTGGGACTGTGCTCCACTTTTTTACCCACACTCTATAACCTTGTGGCCCATCTGACCATATCTGTAACAAGCACCACGAACTCGAGCCACATTCCTTGAACGAACTTTCACCTATCATAAAATCAGATGATTTGGCTTGTTATGGAGTTGATTGAAAAGATGACGATGAACCCCTAGACTTCTTTAAAGAACACGTGTTGCCTCTAGCATCAGAATGTCCTACCCTCTTCAACTTTTGTCTTGCCTCTTTTG
Organism: Camellia sinensis; assembly: GCF_004153795.1. Taxonomy (NCBI): domain Eukaryota; kingdom Viridiplantae; phylum Streptophyta; class Magnoliopsida; order Ericales; family Theaceae; genus Camellia; species Camellia sinensis. The sequence goes on from NW_021036937.1 coordinate 5,996, forward strand.
CCTCCACCATTATCTCAACATGTGTCGCCCCCTCAACTAGATGATCATACTTGCAAATCATATTGCCTGCACTTTTATTAAGATTTTTGGCCTCAACCTCTTCTCAAATTCCAGACACTGACGCTTCTCGATTGTAACTAGTTCAGGTGCAAAACGTGATAGACTAGTGAATGTGGCTTCAAACTCCGCCACCAGTGTATCAAGTTGTAATAGTTCCTCGAATTGTTTCCTCAACCGCTCCCTAGTTGTGGGAGGAAGGAACTTATTTGGAAAGCATTTACAAAGGCCTCTCATGTGTGTTCCACTTTGTTCTTAATGTACATTCACCATTGCCCAGCCTCTCCCTTTAACTGGTAGGCTTCTAGTGCCACTCGTAATTCATTCTCCTAAATGTCTAAGATTTCAAAAGACTTGACAATTTGCTCCAACCACTCGTTGGCCTTCATCGGCTTCGGTCCACCACTGAAATCGGTGGGGTTTGAACAAAAGAACTCCTTTTTAAAAAAGGAAGCTCTAGTTTCTCCCTCCATTGTCCTAGTCGTTTGCTTCGCCCTAAGTATTCCCATGGGCTCCCGAAGGGCCCTTGCCATCTCCCTGGCTAAGGCCCCAATTGCTTCTTAGGTCAGCGGAACAAGTACGTTATTTTGACCCACTCCTTCTTCTTGTGGAGGGATCTCGGGTTGGGCTGGAATACTCCGGCCTCGCCTACAAGGTCTACCGCGAACTCTAGCACGTCCAAACATCTATAAAAAAAAAACACAATATTAAATTCAAGATCAACTTTCTGCACCTAAATGTTTCATTCTTAATCCTCATACTTATACACCATCTAAACACATAATATCATCTACGTAATCACACACAATCACATAAAGCACACACGAGTTGCCCTCCTAGGATACTAGCTAGTTCCATGGCACTCAAAGACCTCCAAGTGGAAAGAGCATTGATTAGGTGCTTTTCCAAAAGGATCTCAATGAATGCAATGGATAGAAGCTATATCATAGAAGCTTAACTCCATACCCATACAATCACATATACGCACAAAACACACAAGACACTCTAAGCATTTTGTCCTAGTCTAGGAACGCTATTGTGACATATGCCACTTCCCAAGAGCCCAAGGTATTCTAACCAATTGCTCTGATACCAATATGTAATGCCCTGTCCTTTCTTACAAGAACATGCCAAGATAAATACTATAATATGCTCCAAAGATCATCTTTCTCACTGAACTTGGATTTAAGAAATTACAATTCAACATTTACATTCCCAAAACACCCTAAATTCGTCTTCCAGTTCAATAAACTAGATGGCCTTACAAAAATAATAAGCCTCAAGGGCATACAAAATAGAAAATTAAATTCAAAAGTCTTGGCAAAACACTTTCTACACTACAACAAAAATATTCTTGAACCACTCTTTCCTAAATGACTGTTGCTTGTTTTTTTCCCTAACTCATCAAGGAATGTGGTGTAATCATCAATTCCTGAAAAGTAAAAATAGAGTTGAGCTATATGCCCGTAAGAATACATTTAACCAAAGTATTTCATTGCTCGAATGAGCTTATATGGCATCATTGAGACAAAACAAATAAGGAATTTAATATACACATGTAATCTTTTGTCAATTATGTAAACAACATAACAATTAAATATTCACATCTTACATTTCACATCCTTCATCATCACAACAAAAGAAATACAACCATGAGTCCCACGTGAGAGTCTGAATCAACAAAAGTTTCTTTGTTTTAAAAACCATCCCCATATTTGCTATTATACAGCAGGAGTGGGCATCCAAAATCATCCATTTTTCCACCTTTTGCTGACTACAATACGGCAGGACCAGTGAACACCCAAATTTTTTCCCACATTCATCCAGTGATAAGCCTAGACAGTGCAATTGGGCACCTTTTTAAACTCCCACACGGGTACTAACACAACACCATATTTTCAAAACCGACTCATACCCGGACTCATGCTCAATTTTACAAACTTTCACTCAAATCAACAAACATTCAACATTGGGTCAAGATAAACTATAAACACAACACTCAAAAGGAATCAATCCCAAGCCATGTATTTCTCTTTGCTCCTCCTTTATTCTATTTATTATATATATATATATATATATGCATATACATACATGTATTTGTTTATATTGTTTAGAAAACAGAGGACGGTATGAGGATGGTGGTACTGAAGAGAGAGACAGAGGAGGTGGCGATTTTTGGTTGATTTTTTTATTATTGGGTTGGGTTGTGCAGACACCACCTTTTTGACCGTCCTCAAGACTTGGACGTCAATCGTTTGAACAACTCGATGATCATCCATGCTCGTGTTCGTTTTTGAGTTCATGAAGGTCTCGGCTGCACGCCTTGCCATAGGATCTCTCAACTTGTCTGTTTTGTGCTTGGTTGTAGACCAAGGACTTGTGGTTTTGCTTCTGAGGGAAGATGGTGGCTTGTTTGCCATCCCCTCAACCCACCGGCCAAGGCTTGAAAGCATGCGCCTTGTTTTCTTGCCATCGGCCAAAAGTGTTGGCCGGTCGCACTTTTGTTGGTCGGTCGGCACTTAATTTGGTTGACCGGCCATATTTTCTGGCCGAGACATTTTCTTTTCCTTTTTTAGGCATTGTGCATGCCAGCTGTGCCAGCTGGTGAGCACAGACCCTCCCCTCCATTACACGTGTATGGTGGGATTTGAACCAAAGCTTAGGCTTCTCTAAGAAGCTTTGAATTTGATTTTCTATAAGAGGGGAGCCTCCCCTCCTTTCCAGAGGTTCAGCAAAATAGATATAGAGTTCATATATCCCTCTATCTCTATATCTCTCTCTCTATAATTTATGTGTGTGTGTTTGTGACCTAATGTGTTATTTTGTTCATACTTTTGCACTGTAGCACCTAGTAGAAAACACTTCCTTTGGTTGCTGAGGCACTAGGAAGTTGGTTTCATAGTTCTTGGATGGTTTTGATCCAAGGGATGGCTGGAGTTGTGTTCTTGAAGGTGTCTTCAAGGGTGAGCAAACTAACCTTTTGTTTCCCCTTTTTTGGCTTAAGCTTTTAGACCTATTTGCATTATTTTTTAAGCTTAACTATAAAATGAAAAAAGTTTTGATTTTGCATTGCTTTAGATGATTTGTATAAGGTCACTTTTGGTTGGGTTTGTCTTACCCCTCTTAGGCCTTGTTTGGCCTTGTTTGGAGCCACCTCTTTTGGCCTTTGTCTTGCTTTGGTTTGACCTTTCTACCATAGAATTCAGAGGATTTTCAGTGGTGGAAAGGTGGTTTTTAGGGTCCTGTATAGGAGAGGGACACCCCTCTCTCCTTGTGTCTCATTTGCTTGCTTTCGAATGGCTCTCTAATAGTAACATGATTGCTTAGCTTGTTTTGCCTCCATTTCAGTAAGTATTTGATGTTATTTTGCCATGCTATGCCTCTATCTAAGGTTGGTTAGTGGTCTCTTGCATGCACCAATTACTTGCCTTATAATCCTCTCTATGGCCCTAACATGCTTTGTGCTTTAAGCTATGTTTTTTAGCATGATTTTTTGACTCGACCCAAAGGAGCTTTTGTCATATTTCAGCATGTCAAAGCTCTGTTTCATGTTGTTTTGATCATATATGCATTACTTTGCATAGCTACCATACATTCTAGCTTGTTAGCTTTGAGGGTCCACGTCATTAGCCATGCACTACTTGGGACCCTTTTTCATGATTTGCGTCATCTAAATATGTTATTTAAGTCCATGTTTCATGGCTCATATACTTGCATTTGCCATCCCTTTCAAAGCTTTGAAGAGTTGTTTGTTTTAATGCCTCATGATGGGACATTGTCCATGCCATCCAAGTGGGTTTTTGAGCATAATTTACATTCCCTATCTCTGTTTTTTACTGGTTTAAGTCATCCGATGTTGGTTAAATGGGTTGTAGTGTGTAATCCCCTTTTGTTGGCTTACTTGCATCTTGCCTTCGGCCTTCATTTTTGGCTTGTTTTAGCTTTTGGCCCTTGCTTTGTTCTTAGACTGCCGTCTGTTTAGCATGATTCTAGGAGCTGTTTTGGTGTCCTTGCTCTTTGGAGCTTTATCCCATGATGGCGCTTTAGGTACGAGCTCCTTGGCTAGCCTTTAAAGCCTGAGCTTTCTTGCATGTGTATAGCTTGATCTTGTGTGTATGATTTTGGCATCAATCCTTTGACATCAATTTCAGAGCATGGTAGTACTTCAACTGCTGGAAATTAAGCGATTTAGGCGGCCGTTTAATAAACGCCGCTATAAGCTACAAAAAAACGTCGCTAAAATGTTTTTTTGGTGACGTTTTACTACCAAACGCCGACGACAGCGTGCCTCGCTATAAGTTTTACTGGCGTTTGGAAAAACTCGTTGTATTAAGTAATAGGCGGCGTTTTCAAAAACCCACGCAGCCAAATGTCCTGCCCTAACAAATATTGTCAGACGTCCCATGATTTTAGCGACGTTTTTTAAACGCCTTCATAGGCTTTTTTTTAATTTTAAAAATTCCAAACCGTTTATAGTTGGGCATTTTAAAAACGCCGTCTTTCTTTCTTCTTTCTTTCTTTTTCTCTTTTTTTTTTTTTTTTGGTTTTGAAATCTGTTGCTAATTTTATGTCGATTGAACTAAAAGAACATTAATAATAAAACTAATATAAACTAAATACATAATAATGAAATAATAACACTCCCAATTCAATAAACAAATTATAGCACTTAACTTTTCCCCAAAATAACAAATATAGCCATTATATTTTTCCCACAAAAATAACATATCCAAAAAATTGAATTCACGAATTCTTCAATCAAAAAATTACAACGCTTATATACAAAGCCACAAAATAACATTACCTCCTCACTCTTCTTCACCAACTCCCCCATTTAATACAAAAAATAAGAAGTGACCAAAACACCACACTGTCACGATCCAAGGAAAAAAAAGAAAAAATAAGAGAAATAAAAAAAAAAGGATTTTTAACAAAAAACATCCTGAAAAAATTGCTGCGCCCTTTGCAACTTAATTTCAGAAGTTTGTGGTTGGATTCCGATGACAATTTTGTAAACAACTTCTTCACTTGCTCAACAAGGTCCTTCATGCTTCACAGCCTCCAGAAGCAACAATACCTAGAATATGACATTTTGGAGAGACAGAGAAAAAATATCAATTTTCTCAAATGTAACGATCCTACTAATCAATCTTACAAATCACTGGTCAGGAATAGAGCACTATAGACTAAATTTAAATGAACCGCAACAAACAAAGAAGAAAGAAACATACAGTTGCGGGTACATAATTGATAGTTTTTACGAAGAATGAATATCAACCTATTGAAGTAAAATCATAGAATGGTTTTATTTCATATCAAACAAGTTCGAGAAGGAAAGATAAGAATAAAATCAGTCAATCACTGTTCACTAGGCATTCAAATATGAGAGCTATTGATGGCATTCGTTAAAAGATTTTCTTTAGCGTCAAATATTTAATTCTTCAAATCTGTAGATGAGGGCAAGGTGGTAGGTGAGACGTCTCTTTGTAAATTGTCCACTGGTTGTAGTATACATATGTGCTATTTAGCAGACCATATTCTACATGTCGGAGTGTTTTTACGTTGTGTTGGTGCTTCTCTTAGTACTGGCTAACACCTAAGTACTACATCAATGAAGTGCTCTATATTGTTCTTGTCAGATGCGTCAACATGTTTTCTATGACCCTCAATCAAAGAAAAAAGGAAAATACAGATGGGGTAAGGAGAAAAGGAAGGGACGTCCGGATTGGGGAGAAAGAGAGGCAAAAGGGGAACTTGTAAGTACCTTTAAGGTGTAACCACCCACGCATTAACTCATGAAGCGAGATATCCCACCTGTCAGTAATTCTGTATAAATGAAGATGCGTTCCATAAGAGTTCATAACATTAACCAAGGTTTGCCACTTACAAGAGTAAACAACAAAAACATCATAATGGAAGTGTAAGAAATGTAAAGTGTCAAACAATTATAAAACAGAGAGACAGAGGGCTGTGAAAAAGAGTCTTTGTTGTCTAAGCAAAGACCTTAACGTTAGTTTTTATCTTTAAAGGTTCTTATTCCTCTTTAAAAATTAAGTGACGACTCTTTGTTGTCTAAGCAAGTTAGTCCAATGTTTGTATGGGAAATTGGCCTTAGACTCAAAAACAATACATAGCGCCCACACGCTAGAAAGAGGCAAATTATGGAGGTTAGGCTTTGACTTTGTCGACATTAAAATTAATAATCAAATTATAACAGCTTAGGTACCTTAATAATATTAGGTTTCAAGGCCATTTTGGACCCAATGAGGGTAAAGGGAGCGCATGAATTGGTGCTGGTTTACTACCCAAAAATAGTAGTTTCCTGGGATTAATGTTCGCCGTTGGATTTCACATTTAGTCCTTGTGTAATTGACAATTGTAGCTTATGTCATCAGTTCCTAACTGTTGTTCCTGTAAGTAAATTGAGCTCCAAGGGGCATACCACTGTCACTCCCGTAGATGTTTACTAGGACGAATACCTACACCTCCTACTCTTTTCACCTCCATAGCACTCTGGACATTTGAATCCCAACAGAAACATCTTTTCTTTTTACAAGCTTTGCGTGAAAGGTACCGGGGAGGCCAATTTCTGAAAAATTCAATCAATATATTTGATTAATCAAGCCATTTAGTATGTATACCCCCAAACAAAGAAGTGAACACAAAAATGAGAATAGTCACTCCAATTAAAGAAAGATTATTTCTAAAGTTTTTTTCTTCAACATTTTCAAGAAATTGGCAAATAAATTAATTATTCCTAGCTTTTTTAACAAACTCTGTAATTGGTACTATAATTTCAGTGTTTCTTAACAAGAAGAAAAGCTTCACAAATTGGCAACAAAAATAATATCATTTTGGTGAAGGATGTCAGATATATCAATAATTTGATTTTAGAATGTTTTCTTTTTCTTGGTAATTTACTGAAACTCTGGCAATTATTATCCTCCTGCTGAGTTTTGGGAACTCTATTCTTTTAGAAAACAAAAACAATATTGTTTCCTTCCAATTGCTTGCATGAAGGGGGTACCAAGGTAGAACTACTGTCTGGAAGATCAATCATATATTTAAGATTGCAAGACTAAAGCAACAAAACACGTTTTTTTTCAAGGGTTTGGTTAATTGTCTTTAGTAAATGAAGGATTGGCTAGGTAAAAAATAATAGTCCATATGT
>NW_021036938.1:0-12887 GCF_004153795.1 Camellia sinensis
CACAGGTTCATGAAGTTTGGTAAAGGGAAAGATAAAGAATTAGATATAAAGGGAATTATTGAGTTTTACCTGTTTATCGAAAGTTATGTGAGAAGACATTCTTTTTGTTCCAAGTATAATTTCTTCTTCTCCTCATTGGCGACGAGATTTTTTTAATTATTACTGAAATAATGTCATACTAATTTGCTATATAAGTAGAGAGGAAAACACGAAAGGATAAAGATTTTCCTTTATCCTTTTACCTTAACTAATTTCAAGTTCCAACAATGCCTTTGATAAAATTACAAAATCGCACCCAGTATTTCCCTCAGTCTGATGGAAAGAATGTAGAGTGTTCAAATAGATTTTATTGGTTTTTTGAGGAAACAAACGTAGCTTCAAAAAAGAGGCCATCCCCAATGAAAAAATGGTGTTAGCTACATTGAGTGAATATGAATACTCGCTTTACCTCGAAAGATGCTTTTAATCATTCTCATTGTATTTTGAATGGTTTTCAAAGGAATTTCTTTTAGGTGTTTATGCTATAATGGCATGTAGTATGCAATAAGAAATCAAAACTCAAGTGCCTCCTTCATTTTCACAAATCCTGTCCAACTGCAAAGGTTCTATTATCAACACGGAAGAATGTTGCTTTATGTTATTTCCTTACCATTGCACTGATTAAATTGTTTATTAGAGAGTTCTTGAAGGGAGAAGAGAGAGAGAGAGAGAGAATGATGAAGTGGAGCCATTCATGTGCTGATTTTGCTGCAAGCAATGGGTAACTTACTACAAGGATGGGATAAATGCTGGAACTTATTGCATGGTATTTATAATTTCTTTCATTTTAAAAATACTTTACTCTTATTTTATATATAGTTATTTGTTATATTATATCATCAAATAACTAAATAAATTATTGTGGCATTTTGATTCCCCACGGCGTTTTATTTCTTGTTACATAGGATATTCAAAATTCTTGTTTTTAATCTTCGATATTTTCAGAAACAAAAACAATAAAAAAATACACCCATTCATCAACTTTATACTTTTTTATTTTACGGTTTTGATAGAGGATTTTGAGTTTCCTCAATACTTTTTTTTTCCTTCTTTTTCATTCTTTTGCATTTCTGATTGTGATTGTTCTCAAGGTTGTGCCCCTCTACTACTTTATCTATTACAATCTTCTTTGTTTGCTGTATCAGAAAAAAAATAATAAAAGTGTTCCAATAGACAGTGTATTCAGGCAATATCAAATTTATTGTCAAACAAGAATTGTTCATAATATTCTCGAATTTTTTGAGAATAGTAATATGAAAACAAAAAAATTGATTACCAAACCTACACACCTGAATTTTTAACCAGTACTATAGTTAAATATCCACACCTATAAATATCTATCACACTTATTTCCAAGAAGTCGAGAGAACTTTTAATGTTCAAATATAAATTAAATTGTTTTTAACAAAAAAAGCACTCAAGTAGATGAAGTTTTAGAATTGATAAGTAATGGAGATTATTAGTTTTATATTGTAGCCTGGACTCAATCTACCTCCTCTTTTTAAACCTTATTCAGTGAGGACTAAACTAGGCATTGCTTTCCTTGGATCTATAGAAAATTGTTCATGTCAACACAACTTAGCTTGAAAATATAATTTTCTATGCGACTATCACTCACAACATTTCTTGGGTAGAAGATGAATCTTGCACTAACAATTATGTTTCTTTTAGAAATTTTGATCATATAAAAGATTTAAAAATAACAACACTGCAATTTGATGCAAATCAATTTGCACGTAAAGTAAAACAAAAATTGACTTTAAATTTACAATTCATCTAGCTTAGGTCCTAATTTGAATAAATTAACATCAATTTTTCAAAAATGATTATGTACATAATACATACACAAACAAATGATTTTCTTGCATGATGACTTTGTAGCAGTAGAGTAGAGTAAAAGTTGACCCAATGGAGGATTGAGATGTTTTGGATGTTTAGAATTGGACTAAATGGGCAGTGTGTTCAAACTCCTTTTCCAGTGGTGACAACTATTTTAAGTTTTCATTCAAAACGAACAATTATATTGTAGTAAATAAAAATTTATTCCACTCATACCTATGTGGAGTTGCCCATGCTTCTAATAGGAATCAAATTTGCTCCACAGAAAGTGCAGTTTTTTGGTGGAATTCCTCCTCATATCTGTTTACTTTTTAGTAAGGGTTTTGATTACTTAATCATTTGTTGCATAAAACCTTCTCTTTCAAAATGATGCATATGCATGTGGGCATAACAGCAAAGCTTTGGACTATACACATGCTAGATTGGCTGACTGAAAAATTAATTCTTACTTTTCCAAGATAAGGGAATGCAATAGTCTCATATTGTGTCTGTCAATGCACAAATTTTGCCATGATGCTGATTGGTGAATGTTGCTGTTGCCTTATCTGATCATCCCAATTTAATAAAATTTTACCTTGTCATCATCTTCTTTAATATTGATTACTGATGGATGTGTGAAAAGAATAGGAATTAGAAATGAATATATGCGCGAAATGGTAGGAGTACTAATCAGTTGAAGATAAGTTGAGGAGAAAGATGCTAAGAATGATTTAGTCTATTATAACAAAGACCTATGGATTCAATTAAGATAGAGTGATGTAATCACTAATAAGATGTAAATGTTATGAGGAGGAAGGGAAGACCTAAAATAGACATGGGACGTCTTAGTAAAAAAAAAAAAATCAACTAAGCATATAGTCTTTAATACGACACATATGGGTGAATAAAAGATCCTATGTAACCGACTCTACTTGAACTGGATAAGCCTTAATTTGGTTTGGTTTATCAATATTCGTATAATAAATGATGCCAGTGATGTTTTTGAGGAGTGTATGAAATTTTTTCTATTTTTTTTTTGAGTGGTTTTTTTTTCTATTAGATCTGTTCCCTTGCAGTGAAACTGTATTGTGGGTAATTGCAATATTCCATGGGGTTAAAAAATTAACAACTGAACTCTGCCCAATTGAATCAGTTGCATATAAGACTAGTAGATGGAAACTATTTTAGTGTTTGATCGATTTAGTGAAGTTACAAGAAAAGAAATTTGTTAATGATTGTTCCTAAGCTTTTTTTTTTTTTTTAAATGTTATTGTTCCTAATTGTGGTTGGTTTCTCCAAAAGATTATAATTTGCAACTGTTTATCTATTATGTTGTAGTTTATATTGAAGGTCAGAAGATAAAATTTTTGCCGAGGGGAAAGTTCTGATTCTAGAAGTAGGAATTTGCAAGCTTTGATATTTTAAAATAGGCTCAAAATTGAGAATCTTGTTGGATAATTTTTTATTTATTTTATTTTTTTGTAAGAGCAATAATATCCAATGTGCTAATTGGTGAATTTTGATATTTTTATTATTTTATTTTATTAATAGGATGGGTGAATTTTATAATTTAAATATGCTTTTATGAACATGACAGTTTAATTATTCTTTGTAAATATTGAATTTTGATGGTTTGATCAATTTTTATTTTTATTTTCTGTTTGATGTTTTTGTAATGGGAATAGTAAATAATTATTCTAACAGTCTTCAATTAAGAGAGTGGAGAGACGGCATCACCACATAAACCGTGGAAAAAAAAATAGATAAATTTATATATATGTTCTATTTTAAATTTGTTACTAAATAGGATTTTACTCTCTTATTTTAGTGAAGACATATAAAAAAAGATTTCTCATGTCGGCTGTCGCAAAAAATAGAAATTTTATTATTTAAAATAAAAATTTTATCATTTTTTAATATTTTTTGCGACGGCATTACACTGTCGTAAAAAATAAAAAATTTCATATTTTTTATACTTTCTGCGACGGCACCATACCGTCGCAAAAAAAAGTGTTATTTTAAAAAAAAAAAAGACTATTAGCGACGGTATTTTTTGCTGTCTCAAATAACATTTTTAGCGATGGTAAAATAGGGCCGTCGCAAAAAAGTCAAGAAATTTCAAACGTTATTAGCGACTGCACGGTGCCGTCGCAAAAAAGTAAAAAATGTCGTCGCAAAACATTAGCGACGGCACTTACCGTCGCAAAAACTCTTTTGCAACCCCTGCAGTTGCGACCCCCCTCTTGCCGTCGCAAAAAGTCATTTTGCCGTCGCAAAAAGTATTAGCGACGGCATTAGGAGTATTAGCGACGGTATTTTACCGTTGCAAAAAGTCAATTTTTTTGTAGTGTCTTCTCCACCGATCATAATAACATCAAGTATCACACCGTACAGATAACCTACTAATCCACATGAAGACGACATGGACTCGGTGGTTTTTGTTGTGACTGAGAACTTATCTCTCTCATGGGCATCATGTTAAGATCCAAAAGAGCCCTTTTGAAGAATTTATGTATGGCTAGTTATGCCAAACATACAAATTCCACCCTTCGTCTATTTAAGCAGAAACATTTTTTCATTATTGGTTTTGGTTCATTTAAATGCAATCATCATGTTCGGTAAATACTTGTTAAAATAAATAAATAAATAAGTTCATTGAAGACAAGACACAGAGAGGAGAAAAAAAAAATGGCGACTTGGATCTCAATGGCAAAGTCAGAAAAATAATTCAGATTGGGGCACTTGTTAATGAATTTTTTTTTCTCATAATCAATAACAATAGATAATAATTATTAAATTAATATTAAGCACAAAATATTTAATATTTAATATAAAAGTTTTTTATTTTTTTGTTTTTATAATTGACCTTGTGGAAAATTAAAATTATAAATATATGGTATTACTTATAATTAGTGTATTATAGGCCATGCAAAAAACTCTTGTATGTCTTATGATATATTATATAATAATATATAAATAATAGTTATACCACATTATCATCACTGTATAGTATCACTAATTAATAGTAAAATAAAGCATAGAAAGTCAATTCCACTTGTCAAATGAAATTAACAATTTAATAATTTCTCATTATTTTCGTAATTTGAAAAATGTCATTAAGAAATCATTCTAAATGTTATTTGAGTAAATTACAAATACACCCCCTGAGGTTTGCGTAATGTACAGATTGCCCCTTGTAGTTTGAGAAATTACAAATACCCCTCGTTAAAATTTTGTATTTAATCGAATTAACTAAAAAAAAAAAAATTTATAATTGTTCTCCTATACAATAATAAAAACTTAAATTATTAACTGAAACATATTTATAACATCACTAAAAAATGTTAATTGACTTGATAATTTATTAATAAAATGAGCAATTTGTTATGAAATTAAAAATCTCAAGGGGTGAAATGTAATTTCCTGAACTACAAGAAATAATTTGTATTTTAATCAAACCTTAAAAGATGTATTTATAATTTATCCATGTCATTTCTATATAAATTTTTTATTTGATAATTATTTTACTTATTTCAAAAAAAAATTACAAAAAATGAGGGGACACGTGCCCCTACTGCCTTAATAGCTCCGCTAGTGATGGACCTCCCCTAAATTTATGAATGACAAAGAAAGGGCTACTTTTTCTAGTAACTATTGTAGTATAATATATTTTTAAAGGAGCTTTCTTAAGTGTGCAAGTGCACACCATGTGCCACTTACACAAAAAGTGTAAGTGTAAGGTGTAAGTATAAGTATAAGGTGTAAGTGTAAGGTATAAGTATAAGGTGTAAGGTGTAAGTGGGTTGCACATGGTGTGCAACCTCAAAAAAGGTGTAAGTGTAAGGTTTAATTTTTTACAAAAGGTGTAAGTGTAAGGTGTAAGTGTAAGGTATAAGGTGTAAGGTGTAAGTTGCACACCATAACCAAACCCATTTTAAAAACACAAGGACAGAAAATTGATACTTTTCCAACAAAATACATTTGAAAATTGTTAAAACTTATTTATTTATTTTTTTGTACATTTAATTTTAATATGACTATATTATACTGAGAATGAATGTGACCTCACGAAAAATTATTACGTATTACGTGTTTATATTTCCTCATTATTAATCATTTTTTTTCATATTTCTCAATTATCTAATACAAAATTATAATATCTCACCTTCTTTACCAATCATGATACCATCACGTACTACATCGTTCTGGGAGTACCTACTAATCCGCATGAAGAGGGCATAGGCTCAGTGGTTTTTGTTGTGAATGAGAACTCATCTCTCTCGTGAGCATCATGTGAGAGGATTCAAAAGAGCTCTTCTGAAGAATCTATGTATGGCTAGTTATGCCAAACATACAAATTGCACTCTTCAATTTAAGCAAAAACATTTTTTGACTGTTAGTTTTGGTTGATTTAAATGCAATCATCATGTTCGGTAAACACTAGTAAAAAAATAAAATAAGTTCATCGAAGACAAGACACACACACACACAAAATTGGCAACATGGACCTTAGTGACGAAGCCAGAAAATAAGTTTAAAAGGACACTTATTAATTAAAATTTCATTTTTTTTCCTCATAATCAATAACAATAGATAATAATTAAATTAATATTAAGCACAAAATCTAAAATATTTAATATAAAAGTTTTTAATTTTTTTGTTTTTACAATTGACCTTGTAAAAAATCAGAATTGAAAATATATGGCATTACTTATATCTAGTGTATTATAGGCCATGCAAAAGAATCTTGTATGTCTTATGATATATTATATAATAAGATATAAATAATAGTAAAATTACATCATCATCGATGTATGATATCACTAATTAATAATAAAATAACACATAGAAAGTCAATCATACTTATCAAATGTAATTAATAATTCAATATATTTTTATTATTTTTTTAATTTAAAAATTGTCATTAAAAAGTCATTCTAAATGATTTTTCTATATAAATTATTTATTTATTAATTATTTTACTTATTTCTTAAAAAAAAATTGCAAAAAATAAGGGGGCCACGTGCCCCGCTAGTTCCTTAATAGTTTCGCCACTAATGCACCTATACCTAAATTTATGAACAACAAAGAAAGGACTACTTTTTCTAGTAACGATTGTGGTATAATAATTTTTTTTAAAGAAAAGGACAGAGAAATAATACCTTCCCATCAAAATACATTTGAAAATTTTTAAAAATTTAAATTTCTTTTTTACATTTAATTTTAATATGGCTATATTATACTAAGATGAATGTGACCTCATGAAAAATTAGTAGGTAAGTATTACATGTCCATACTCTTTCATCAATCATCATTTATCATACTTCCTAATGTTTCTTAATTACCTAATATAAAATCATAATATCTCATTTTCTTCACTAATCATAATACCATCGAATACAACACCGTACTTTGGAAGTACCTACTAATCCGCATGAAGAGGGCATAGGCTCGGTGGTTTTTGTTGTAATTGAGAACTTATCTCTCGTGGGCATCATGTTAAGATTCAAAAGATCTCTTTTGAAGAATTTATGTATGGTTAGTTATGCCAAACATACAAATTCCACTATTCGTCTATTTAAGCAAAAACACTTTTTGACTGTTGGTTTTGGTTGATTTAAATGCAATAATCATGTTCAGTAAATACTAGTAAAGAAAAACAAAATAAGTTTATTGAGGACAAGATACACAAAAAAAGAAAAAAAAAATGGCAACATGTGTAACGCCCTCAAAATAACAACATTAAACCCATCAAATAAGACATGCATTGACATATAAACTAACCACATTTCTTTATTCCTTAGAGTTCCATTACATAAGTATTACATGTTAACATCATAACAAAATGCCCTACGGGCTTACAGCTTTCCAAGTTAACACTTGGTTACAACAAAAGAGTACTAACTCGTTTACACATTAAGCCCTTGGCTTGAAGTTACATGTAATACATCAAAATTTAAGCAACAAAGTATGCCCGCCACTAGCCTCCCAGCTATGTCCTTGGAGGTGGCATGCTACCTGCACCTGAAAATGATATTCCCATATAGGGTAAGCCACAGCCCAGTAGAAATACACTAAACCAACCATGAACAATGCTTAAATATTAGCAATTGATAGATGGTCAACACTGTTACATTCACATAAATTACACATTTTATTAATGTCATGACAATTATGAGTCTAAGTTACCTTTCATTATTTTTCCTTTTCAAACAGATAAGATGTAGTCTATCATTATTTCACACATATTATAAAACATATCTCACATTCAATAAGCATAAAAGCTATATCCTATTCTCAACGATATGTTTATAAGGACAAATCCACTTCACAGATAAAGCATATAAGTTGTACCAACACATCAGCAAAGATATAGCTATATAAGCTCTATTTCACTTCTAGACAAGCATTGAGACGTATCACGGAGTTCCTCCATTCTTCTCCTAACACTAACCGGTTTAGAGTACATCCTAATCTTCCTTAAACGCGAGTACATCCCCTATCTCCTCTCTACACATCAATGTTATAAACCTATGCTATATACAATCACTCCAAATACAACAGTTAAATGTTATCATCAACGTCAATTCCATGACACGTTTCATTGAATTAGTTTAGTTTGCTTAATATCATGATTGTCTACAACAATCACGACTAATCCTCACCGATAGCCCAACGCAGTTATTTCTAAACAGAAATAATGCCACATGGATATTCATTATCAACATGTACATTTCTCTTGTTCTCCGAGTAATTTTTATCCAATTAATTAAAAATGAATTAGGCCTTATCATACATTACATTTCAACCCTTAGGTCATTTTCAATCAATGTATTTAACATTCATTCAATTTCTCTATGCCAAACATGTATTCACGTTTATTATGAATAAACCCAACTTTGTAAAATTCACAAAGCCAACTTTCCAAAATTACCAAACAGCCCAAACATCTCAAATAACAAAATTTAAAGACAAAACCATAGATAGGATAGGATATCCTACTCTTACAGTTTTAGCCAAAAAGAGTGAGACTCCAAAGTCAACTTCTCCAAATTCCAAACTTTTCAGATAATGAAACTTCAAGCCCTCTATCTTTTTAATAAGGCCTCCTAGCTAGATTCTACACAGGGAATCAAACCTTTTAGAGAGAGGTGCAAGTTTTAGAGAGAGAGTGCTCGATCAAGGGTTAGATCAAGAAAAGAAGTGAAAAGTGGATAGTTTAAGAGCGCTGCGTCGTCCTGATATAAAAACACGCTTCTGCTCGACGAAAGGAAGACTTGGTCTGCTTCGGCGACAACACAGAAAACTCCGTTCGACGAAGAATGTTCTCGATAGGCGAAGAAAAATCCAGACCGCTCGAGCGAAGGAGGCTCGCTCCGAGCCAGAAAGACAGTCTTCAGTCACCATGAACAGACCAACACACTGTGGTTCGAGACGACAACTCTCCTCGAGCGAAAAAATCCAATTTTCCGGCCTCGGAGCGAAGAGGCATCGCTCGGCCAAGATCAGCAGTCTCAGGTTTCAGAACCATGACGCAACACAACTTCCTCTGAAGCGACAACTCGCTCTGAGGCGAAGCCAAACATCTGCGGCAGCTAACACTAGGCTTCCCCAAACAATACCAACTGTAACAAACGCTCCAAACACATCCCATAGACTCAAAAATACAATATACAAGGATTGCAAACCCGATAATAAACAACAACAACATCCACGGACACATTGTCCCGATACGTCACCAACAAGGTTAAACCCGGGATCGATAACTATGGACTATGTCGATTAGAAAAAATAAGTCAGACTGGGCATTTGATTAAAGTAGTTATGTTATTTTTTCTCATAATCAATAACTAATAGCATAATTCATTTTTATAATTAATATTAAGCAAAAATATAAAGTTTTTATTTTTTTTTTTTAACAATGAATTGTCAAATCAAATTGGAAATATATGTATATTTTATAACTGAGTATATAATTATAGGCATGCAAAAGAGTTTTTGTATCTACTTATATTATATATATAATAATATATATAATAATGTGGTACCAACATCATCATCATATAATGTATCACATAATCATAGCTATGAAATAACATGAAAGGCTAATCTGAGAAAAATAATATCTTTTCATATAATTCATGTACAAGCCGTCTTATACATAAAGCTATGGTATACCTATAATGTATTATACTGTATCTAAATCAATTGCTAATTACTTAATTAATGTCTAAACAAATTAACTGTCTAACAAACTATCTAACTGCACATCCTTTAAGCTGATGCAGTTCATAGACTGAGTGTAGCTCGGCTTCTCAGCTGAACTAGAAACTGACTGAGTGTGAGGTATCTTGGGCTTTGATGGAATATACCTCAATCATTCCTCATAAGCTTATGGGTGAGTGAACCCATGACTTGTCTTGTGAGATATAAGAATCTGGAGATATAAAGAGTTTGTGAAGATGTCAAGGCAACTGGTCTAATAGTGGAATATATTGTTAGATATAGTCTTTTGAAATTGGATCGAACAAAGAGTGACAGGTCACTTCAAATGTTTTAGACCTTGGAATAAATAATACTGATTGATGCAAAGCATAGTAGAGACATTGTCACACCAGAGATATTGAGAGCCAGGGGAGGAATGGATAAGTCCACTAGAACTTGCCAATCCAAGCTAATCCTACAACAATATGAGCAAGAGAATCTGTGGCTCTGCTTCAATGAAAGACGAGAGACTGTTGGTGCTTTTTTGGCTAACCAAACAAGGTTAAACCAAAAATATACAATAACTGAGGTGATTTAGTGTTGAACGTTCCTGCCCAGTTACAATATATAAGTAAGTCATGAAATCATAAGATGGAGAATAGTCGCCAGCTTAATGGGACCTTAAAAAGCGTTAGCAGCGTCTTTCTTCTTCACAAAATGTTTCCAATTGGTGAGTGAAGCATATGTTAGAAGAGAGTGATTGACTGCAAAGGAGATATTCTTGGGCGAGCTTATGGTGATGATCTACAGCACCAACTATTGTTAAGCCTAAAGATAATAAAATTAACCATCAGAAATAAGACAGCATTTTCATATTAACTAAGCATTCCTTTATTCATTTGAATTCCAGACATAAGTATTACATTACTTTTCATTTAACAAATCATGGCCACTACGGCCATGTTCGTTTCCAAGTATACACTTGTTAAACAAAGAGTTCTAACTCGTTATACACATTAAGCCTTGTGGAATTACATGATAATTACATCAAAAGTAAAACACGAAATCATCCGCCACTCCTCCCAGCTATGCTTGGACGTGCATGCTTCCTTGCACTTTGAAAAATGAATATTCCCATATCACTGGGTGCAGCCACAGCCAGTTAAGAAATACACTAAAACCAACCATGGCAAGACTAAAACATAAGCAATTGATAGTTGCGTACAACACTATTAATTAATAAATTTCATATTATGTCAACGACTTACAGTCCAATTACTTGTATCATTCCTTTCAAAGATATAGCATTGTACTCTACATCATTGTCACAGATGTATAAAAAACTAATCTCAATTCAGTAAGATAAAAGGCTATATCACATTCTCAACAATGATGTATATAATATCAGAGATAGCATACAAAGCTTATCCACTCTCAACAGATATGTTATCAAATGTATCCACAGATTATATGACATATATTTTATGTCTGTTATCTCACATTCACATAATTGATTATACATATTTGCATCTTAATCTTTCACTTTCTAGTTCTGCGATTTTTATTGTATTTTTAGTGATTGTTCATTTTCTCTCTATTCTCCTCCAATTATCTCTGATCCTAGAGTTATTACTATTTTATTATCGGTGATGTTTATCTTCTTATATTTCTTCTCATATATTTTACTATATATATATCTTTATACTTATTATCTTATTATTATACTACTTATTATTTATTTCTTTTATATTATATTTCTATATACATTCATTGTTAGTTATTTATCATATCATATCTATTCTATACTTATTTGATATCTTTATTTTCTATTTCTAAACAGAAAATAAATCACAAATGGATATTCAATCAACAATTTCATTATCTCATTTCATCACAATTGAAATTATCCAATTAATTAAACAATGTAATTAGGCATTTTCTCATAATTTGCATTTCAACGATTAGTTCCCATTTTCATCAATATGTCAACAATCATTCATTTTTCTATGCCAAACATGCATCTAGGTTATATTATGAATGAACCAAATCTTTTGTAAATATTACAACAGAAGCCCAAACTTTCAAACAAATTACAACCCAGCCAACATCTCAAAATAAAAATTGTAGATAGACAAACCCATAGGAGGAGTAGGTTTATTCCCTACCTAACTTACGAAGTCCCAAAAAGATGAAGAACGACGAAACAGCCCAACGTGCTCCAAAACCCATGGAATTTTCAGATTAAAAAATAGAAAGACCTACGAGAATCAACATCTTTTGTGTAAAGGACCAAAGTGAGTAAATACATCCTACTAGATCAAACCAGAGAGAAGGTGAGTCTAGAGTGAGAGCTAACCAACAATGGTGAATTTTGGAAAAAGTAAGAGAGAGAAGAGAAGTGAAAAAGTGATTTGAAAAGTCACAATTTCGAGGATTTTAACTCCAGTCTTAAGCTGAGCGTAAAACACCGCTCGAGCGGCATCACAGACTTCCGCTCGAGCGGTCAACCTCCCCGCTCGATAGCAGGCAAATGCACTCAGACCAAGCATATCTGCGAATCAGAACGTCCGGTCGACGCTCGAACCCTACGCTCAGAGGCTCACAACTGCACGTAACAAGATATGGATGGATGTAATGCTCGCTCGAGCGCCAACACCTCGCTCGAGCGTCAGGCCAAAATCTGGGCAACTAGTTTTGGTTTCTAAACTCACCAACCGTACAAACCGCTAACCATCTATAGGATCAAAATACAAGTAAGAAAGATGTAAAACAAGATAATAACAACTACCACATCCACGGACAACATGTCGAATCACTATACTATT
>NW_021036939.1:0-11961 GCF_004153795.1 Camellia sinensis
AATCTCTTTAGAAAATGTGACATCAGTAGTCCTTCGCAAAGTTTGAACCTATTTAAAACAAAAATGTAAAATTTAAAATGTAGTTCAACTTAGGTAACTAGAATCTGTAGACTTAAATACATACATGTTTCTTGAACCAAATGTGAAAAGTTTCAAAATGTTCATGCCGAAACTGATGATCGTCGACACGAGGCATTTTGAGCTTAAGTACTTCAAGGTGTTTGCTGTGTAGATTGAAAATTTATCATTACAAAAAATTTGGTTCAAAATTCAATAAAACATAATAAAATATTGAGTGAGTGACATAACCTACTTATTTGTCATTACAAAAAAATTGGTTCAAAATTCAATAAAACATAATAAAATATTGAGTGAGTGACATAACCTACTTTATGAATGGTTGAACCGCGCTTGTATTGAATAAGATATACCGATGAGCTTGTACCCAAGAAGTATTATCAAGATAAAAGCTTGTGTTTTCACCAACAGCATGACCCAGATTATCATCACCACTATAGTTCCTCACAGATCGACTAGATTTGGTTTCCACATCATTGAGATATTGTGCACAAAAATTCATGCATTCTTCCATAAGATATCCTTTAGCAATTGAACCTTCAGGATGAGCTCTATTACGCACATATTACTTCAAAGTAAGAAGATACCTCTCAATTGGATACATCGAAACTGAATCGCTCCAGCCAATAATGCTTCGTCAGCAAGACGTATAGGCAAGTGCTCCATTATATCAAAAAAAGTCGGAGGAAATATTTTCTCTAGATGACAAAGTGTTACGGCGATACGATCTTGAATATATTGCAAATCCGTCGCACGATTCACTTTGGAACACAATTGTCTAAAGAAATTGCTTAATTCAATCAAGGGTTTAATTACATTCTTCGGTAACGATCTTTGAATAACCAATGGAATAAGTTGCTGCATCAGAATATGATGATCTTGGCTCTTAAGACCCCCAATACTTTTATCATGTGAGCGCACACGACGTGATATATTGGATGAATACCCGTCGGGAACTCTTACTTCCTTCAACACTTTCAAGAACAAATGTTTCTCATCCTTGGTCATCGTGAATTGTGCTGGTGGTAAATAAGCTTTATTCGACCCTCTTAACTGCAAATGTAGGGGTTTTCTAATATTCATATCTTGTAAATCACGCCGAGCATCAACACCATCCTTCGATTTTCCTGCAACCCCTAATATTGTCCACAACACATTGTCCCAAACATTCTTCTCTATATGCATCACATCGATGTTGTCTTATTAGATTGTGCTCCCAATATGGCAATTCATAAAAGATACTCTTTTTCTTCCAGCTATGGGTGAGATGTCCAGCTTTCTCCTTCTCTACTTTTCTCCTATGCCTCTCTTTAAGGTCATCCCTCTTGTATTGGGTTAAATACCCTCATATTCTAATTGTAGCAGCATCTCAGTTCCAGACAACAATTTTGGTTTGAGTCTGACTTCCCGACTACCATCAAATGATACTTTATCCTTCTGGAATTTATGGCCACTGGGTAAATATTTGCGATGACCCATGTATGATTGTTTCCTACTATGCTTCAACCAACACGATGTAGTTTCCTTATTGCAACAAGGACATGCATATTCGCCTTTAGTGCTCCATCCTAACAAGTTTGCATATGCAGGAAAATCACTAATTGTCCACAGTAAAGCTACATGCATTTGAAACATTTGATTTGTTGATGCATCAAATGTGGAGACACCGTCATTCCATAGTTCTTTCAACTCCTCAATCAACGGTTGCATATACACATCCATCTTGTCACCAGGTCCTTTCGGGCCGTCAATAAGCACGGATAAAATTAGAAATGGTTGCTTCATGCACATCCATGGCGGCAAGTTGTATGGAATGAGCACAACAGGTCAAGTGCTATGAACTATGTTCATCATCCTGAATGGGTTAAAACCATCAGATGCTAAGCCAAGCCTTACACTTCGACAATCATTACTAAAGTCAATATTCCGACGGTCAAAATCTTTCCATGCAAGGGAGTCAGCAGGATGCCTGAAGACACCATCATCAGTTCGTTTCTTTGCATGCCATCTCATTAACTTGGCCGTCTTGGATGACATAAACAACCTCTGCAACCTTGACTTTAAAAGAAAATACCTCATCTGTTTTGCAGCTACTTGTTTGCCACCTGTGTTAGGACCATTGTTTTGCAGCTATTTGTTTGCCACCTGTGTTAGGACCATTTGAACCACCATCACCATTTGATTTCCATCTAGAACTGTTGCATATGACACATTTATCAAGATTGGCGTCCTCCTTGGATGACATAAACAACCTCTGCAACCTTGGCTTTAAAGGAAAATACCTCATCTGTTTTGCAGCTATTCGTTTGCCACCTTTGTTAGGACCATTTGAACCACAATCACCATTTGGTTTCCATCTAGAACTGTTGCATATGACACTTTATCAAGATTGGCGTCCTCGTTTCGAAAAAACATGCAACTGTTGGGACATGCATCCCACGTCTCGTACGTGAAGCCCAAATCTGTTGTGACCTTTTGAGCTTTATAATATGAGTCCGGGAGTTTCACACCCAATGGGAATGCCTCATTCAATAACTCAAGCAACATGTCAACGAACTTGTCTGTCCACTGATTAAGCACCTTCAAATGTAGAAGTAGAACAATGAATGACAAAGATGTGAACTTCTGACAACCCGGATACAATTCACTTTGTGCATTTTGAAGAAGTTTGAAATACTTTGCAGTCTCTGCATTTGGACCGAGCTGGGGTTCAAATGCATGGGGATCAGGCCCCTGTGGTTCATCACCCTCGACACTTGTATCGGCATGTGTATTTCCTATAGCCCCTTGTATCATTCCAATCATATCATCCCCAATGTCTAAATTAGCTAATGTTTCATTCTCTCGATTACCATGCAGAGATACGTAAGATTCATCATGATTAATCCAATGTTTGTATTTTTTAAAAAAATCATTCAAAATCAGATGCTCCCGTACACCCTCTCGTACAAAATAGTATCGATTCTCACACTTCCTACATGGACAATTGATCATCGAACCTTCAACCCTATTAGTGTAGGCAAACACAAGGAATTCATCAATCCTATTAATGTATTCGCTCGACATCCTATTTGGCAAATCAATCCAACTCTTATCCATCATCTGTACAGATCCACAAAAATATCTCATCAAAGTAACTCTAAATATAATACCTACGTATTCATGTACCATGATACCTATCCGTCCAATTTCTCTCAAATAGGTAGGTGGTCTTATCCTAGTTAGTTATTTACCGATTTGATAGGAGAACATAAAAAATGAAATACTTATACAACAACACGTGGGACATAAAAATGCTGCAAAACACCAAGTATTCTATCACTAATTCAACATGTCTAGAACATCAATAGTGCACAGAACATCATAGGCTTTAAGAGCCAGGAAAAAAAAAATGCAGACAAAAATAATTACATCCTCATCTCTCAAAACAAGTAGTACACTTCCATTTCATAGCAATGAATTTAGCTATCCATTAAATTTTAAGGATATAAAATGAATTGATTTGAGACGGAATATGAAGATCATATTCATTCAGACTGCTTAAGTTTAAAAAATTTTGAGTAAGATACTTAGTTCTAAAAAATACGACAAGTTTTGACATGAATAAGACACTTAGTTCTAAATGTTTGTGCTTGTTAAACTTCTACCTCCCCATCTAATACATGTGGTCATGCACTAATGCATTAATGGTATCCATTAGTCAATGACCTTCACAATTGTCTTTTCTCTAATTTTCCTATTAATGTCAACTTCTTTGTCACACCATCATTTTTTTTATTTTCTGTTGCTTTAATAAGAGATCTAGCACCAAATCTTACATATTAAGTAAGATGATTACATGTTAAGTCATAAATCTTGCACTAAGAAAGTATGTATCACCAGTTAATGTCAGAGTTTGGATGTGATTGATACCTTTCAATACTCCAATCAATTAGTGGTTTCATGATCTTTAAAAAAGATCATAATACATTGGAACACCAATCTCATCAAAAGTAGGTGAAATACTGAAAATTTGTCTCTCTCATTTTGATTAGAAAGAAACCCTAACCCAGTGATCAGAAGGCCATCATACTGAAAATCTTGCACTAAGAAAGTATATATACACTACATATTCTTAGGCATTGTTTGGTATTAATTTTTTAAAGAGTCAAGCAATTTAAAAAGTGATCAAAAGGCCATCACACAATAATTCAAAGCATTGATCTCACTATCTCACACCATTGATCTCACTTTCACATAATTCACTAGAAGGCCATCACACAATATATCCTTAAAAAAAACATCACTATATCCCACCATCAAGCCTCCTCTCTTTCCCTCACGACTTTCATCTCAGATGATCCCCATCCCCTCACACCCATCCCTCTCTCTTCCACTCTTTTGGCTCTTCACGTGTGACATCTAACAGCTTCTCTAGTGACTCGGCTGCTCTCTTGAAAGCCTTGAGCAGATCACATAATAGCCACATTAATTGCATAAAAACTGTGAAACAAATATATTTAAACAAAAGAAACTGCATATTGCCAAAGGAATGGCCAATTTGAATAGCCTCAGCTTCAATTTCTCCCAAATTTCAAATACAATTGATTAGTGATATGGTTAAAGAAAACTAGGATATAGTAGAGGCAGAAATTAAAGGTTACAAACCAGTAAAGTTGGTATTGCACAGAAATTGCTACCTGTAAAAATAAGCAAACTCATTGAGTCTTCCAGTATTCATTTTCTTAAATTAAAGACACACACAGAGGCGGAGAGAGAGAGAGAGAGAGAGAGAGAGAGAGAGTACTGTGCAAGCAATGACATTGAGGACTAGGATGTGACGTTGAGTGAGGTTCGAGTGAATCGAAGGGGACAGAGATCCGACGGTGGAAGTGAAATGAGAGGGAATGGAGGGGTAAGATGAAGCATGATTGGTGGATTGAAGAGAGAGAGAGAAGCCAAACGGCGTTCGGGTAAGCGGAGAATGAGAGAGCGGCGAGAGGGGAAGTTTGCGGCGAAGGTTTGATCGGAGTTTGATTTGATTGCAGGACTCGATAATGATACATATATAATACATATATATATAGAGAGAGAGAGTATACAGGCATAAACTGTCGTCGCCACACCACCGCTAGCCGTAAACTGCTGTCGCCACACCACTGCTCGCCGTCGTCGCTTGTTTGGGGATTTTGGGGGAAAAAGATGTTGTTTCAAAGATTTAGGCATTTTAGATCAAAATGATCGAGCGCCAAACAATGGGAGAAGCGGGACAAAAAAATTTTGTTACTTTTTGTGACGGTATATTTTAATCGTCACAAAAGATAAATAAAAATAGGTAAAACGATGCCGTTTTACTAATGTTTTTTTGCGACGGACATTTGCCGTTGCAAATTGTTCACTATTTGCGACAGCAAATTTCTACCGTCTCAAAAAAATTCTTTTTGCAACGGTACACAAAGGCGTCGCAAATACTTCAGTATTTATCAACCTTTTCGTGTATGTTTATTAGCGATGGGATAACTACCGTCGCAAAAGCTATTTATTTGCGACAGTTTAAACTGCTGTCGCAAAATATCATTTTTTGCAACGGGAAAAGCGCTGTCGCAAAAAGTTTCATCTTTTTTTGGCCCTTTTCTTGTAGTGTAAGTAATCTGTGCCCCCTCTTCCTTTCCCTCAAGGCCTTTATATAGGCACCTTGTGGACTTCAAGTCTAGACTTCAACCTAATCTATAAACATATAATATTTTATTGTTGCTAGAAAACAAACAAAAGACAAGTAAACAGGTGGTGTGATACACATTATTTATGAACAAGAGACAACTGGTGATGTAATCACATGAAGATGTAGTCTTCAGCCCTTGGTTTTCTTAATCCATTGCATTCTCTAGATTTTATACCCCTGCATCACCCATGACATCACTAAGATCATAACTCTCATCATATTCTTCAAACATTACATCCCATCCTTCTAGATCTTGCTCCATCAGATATTTTTCAAAAATTTATATCCTCTTTCAAATAAATATGTTCCATAATCTACCTGTTTCAAATAATCATATACTAATTCATAAAGCAATACTAGAACAATTTTTATTTTTTTTGCCAAGGATAGTGTTACTGCAAAGATGGTCCTTTCATAATGAACTAATATAAACCCAACCCTTGCTAATTTTGTATTTTCGTGAGATATTATGAAAAACCCTCTTGCCCTTGCTTCCATTGGATCTATTATAAAAGGTGCTTCCCAATCTTTGAACCAATCATATTTGTAGGGGATCACGTCATTTTTGTCTTTGACTTTTATTAGGTAATGAACTACATTTAAACATTCATCCTTTATCTCCATTGGGGCAGTTGTAAATGTGATGGGTGTCATGTTTGGATATTCTTTATAGACTTCATAGATTCTCTTGAATATGAATTGTTGGAATTTGGTGAGCTGAGAGAATATGGTACTCCATGGGTGAGATGGAGTGTCGAATGTATTGACTATTCCCAATTTTCACATTTGAACTAGAGGATCTTTTGGGCTGATGACCTTGTATGGATCGAATGAAACCTTTAACATTCTATAACTGTACAAGGTTGCCCATCTGTTAAAGTAACACAACTAAGTTCCTAGATAAGTGGCACTTTCTTCATACCATTTTAGATATAACTTAACAAAAGTGCATTTTCTTATTTTATTTTGGATGTCATAGGGGAGTGGAAGAAACAAATATAATACTTCTATTCATAAAAAGGTTTTGGCAACTAAATGGGTTGTCCTAATGAGCTCGTTCACAGAACGACTCTTCCCTGCTGCCTGCATTTTTTTGATAATTTCAGTGCTATATTGTGTTACCAAGTCCAGCACTTCTTGAGTTTCTACCAGGAGTGTTTCCTTCTCTGGCGGTGTGACTCTTGTGGATGTGGATGCCATCTGTAAGTTCTCGAGTTAGAGTGTCTACTAAACAATTTTTATTACCATTAATATGTTCTATTTCAAAGGTAAATTGTTTTAACTAGAGTTGCCATCGTAAAAGACTCTCGTATGCCTACATGTTAGATAAATTTTTATTTACAAAACCTAGTAAGCCTTTGCAATAAGTTCTTCTTAAAAAAAGGTTTTGGAGCTAAAAATATTAAAAAAATTTCTATTCTTTTTATATGGCTAATAATTCTCTTTCCATGGTGGGATAATTACATTTACCTTGATTAAAATTTCCACTACAATACTTACATAATTGATTTTTTTTTATTTTTTTTATTTTAAATTTTTAATACCGCACTCCAATGATTGTTACTTGCATCCATTTCTAGTAGTGGCTCATCATTTTCATTAGGAAGAGTTAGGGTAGGCATATCTTTACATTTTTCTTTTAAGAATTTTACTAAAGTGGAGTTAGCTGAGTAACAAGTCCAACTCTTATTCTTTTTTAGCTTCTTATGTAAAGGTTTTCTTATTTTGGCTAAGTATTTTATAAAATCCGAGGCATAAGTTAAACATCCTAAAAATCTTTCTAATTGTTTTATATCCATGATGTTATCAGGAAATTTATTATTTTTTTCGAGAACATGACTTTGCATTTTTATTAATCTTTCCTTGACTTCAAGTCCTAAGAATTTTATTTCCTTTTGTACATACACACATTTCTTTTCACCTAACACTATTCCATGCTCTTCACATTTTTCTGTTATTATTTTGATATCTATTCTATTAAAAAAATATTTTTTTGACATTTATTTTTATCAAATTAGATTATATTTTGTTAAATTGACTACTTTGCCTTTAAAATTGAGCAATAGTATTTTCAATTGTCCTTGTTTGGAACAAGATTCAAAATTCAGGGTCAAATGTGTTACAATTAAAAAGTCATGGACCAAATCGATACAAGTCCCAAATTATAGGGATTGTTAGTATAATTTGCCTATTTTTTAAAATAATTTAAAATTATAAGAATTTATACCCCTAAACATACTTTTGCTTCTCCATAATAATAATTTTGGATCTGTTCATGCCTGCTCGTAATGGTTCTTTGAACCATCAATGACGACCATATGAATATTTCCAGACAATTAGGAGAATTAGTAACAGTAAAGTACTTTGGATTATTTAGAAAGTCAGCATGTTTATAGTTAGAAAAATGTTTGAGGGCCACAAAATCAGTGGCTCAAATGGCTCAAAACTGCCAAAATGACGTCGTTTTGCGTTGTTTTGCACCCAAAACGACGTCATTTTAACAGTTTTGAGCCATTTGAGCCACTGTTTTTGTGGCCCTCTAGCATTGCCGTTATAATTATTAGCTACAAACACCGAGTCATCCAACTCCTTTAATACAGAGTTTCACCCAAGGTGCAAAGCGATCAGGTGTTGAATAGATTTCGAGAGGATTTGGCTGGGTCAAATCCTAACACAGATACTCACCAAACCAATTTCGGAAAAGGACATTCAAAACACAAATGTTCTATCATTTCCTCAAGATTACATCTCGCGCAAATCTGATCCAATTGGAAATCTCTATGACCCAATACGGCTTTAACAAGTAATATATTATGGAACATTTCCCAAATGAAAAGAATCCATTTAGGAGGGATTATCCAAAGTTTCTTCCAAACAAAGGAGTCTTGATTTCTATTCTAACTCTAGGTGTAACATTAGGATTCTGCGCCAAAAAATATCCAGATTTAACCGTGTAAGACCCAGAAGGAGAATGATACCAAACACACTTGTCAGGTGAGGGCTTTTCCGGAATATGAACAGCCAATATATGATCCACCGATTCCAGCGGGAAATAAAGTTTTAATAAGAGGTGCCTTCCACATCCTAGTCAAAGGATCAAAAAGTTAGGAGCCTTGAAATTTTGGAAAAGAACTTAGAAAAAAGCAATTGGGTAAACAGAGTGAACTTCATTTTTTCCAATAGCACACACATTTCCTCTTCCATTCTGCCAAAGAAACCTGGAAGCTACACTTCTAATCTGCTTAATAAAATGAGATGGGGCTCGAACTCCTAAGACGATGCTTGTATCTCAAATTTGTTAAGGTAATAGGAAAAAAATTGAAAATGAAATGAGGAAATTGATTCATGCTTTGATTTTATTTATTTATTTATTTTGGGTCAATCTGTAGGAAATTAATTATAAATATAAAAATAATTGTATCAAACTAGACAATTACAGTCTAACAATAAACAACTAAATGTAACTCCATATTTCGTAAAAATTGACCACAACTCGAGAATAAGAATTCCATATACTTGTTTGGACTATGTCAAGTTTTATTCTTTGACTCATTTTTTTTTTTATTTTTCTCTCTTCAATTCTTTTTTAGCTTTGCACCAATAATAATCACATAAAAAAATTTAAAAATCTATCCACAATATTTGCATTCAAGCTTTAGCATATGGTCCAACAAGAATGGGTTAATAATATCCTTCTGAACAACAATAGAGACCTAATTAAAATTAAAATAAATAAACAAGAACTTAATTAAATGGGTCAAGTACATAATATAAATTCTTCATAATGGCCCCAACACTCCACAAATTGTTGTTTGGAACATAATTCAGATTAAGATAAATAAATAGGAAGGTAATTAGACAAGTCAAATATGTAACATAATTATTCATTATGTAACATAATTAATAAGAGTGATAGTGAGACAAAACAAATGTCGCATATGTTTAAGCTAACAAGTTCTGTTAATTTTGTTAACGGCAGATGGATGAAAATGCAATATTACAACTTGACCAAAAATGTAAAGAATTAACTGTTACAATTGAAAGTGTAGGAGTGCTAAATGCAAGGTTTTAAAAAGCGGCCGCAACCGTTACGTAACGGTTTTGGCTGTTACCGCCACCCGTTACGACCGCTTTTGCAGTGTGATTGAGATTCACAGGTGTGTCGGTCGTAACGGCTGCCGTAGCGGTCGTAACGGCGCTGTAACGGCCTGTTACGCACCGTTATGTAATGGTTCCAAACAGTTTCTTTCGAAAAAACACAAAAAAAAGAGCTAAAAATGGAGAAAAAGGGATAGAGAGAAGAGCAAAGATAAAGAGAGAAAATGAAGGAGCAAGAGATAGAGAGAGAGAAGAGGGAAGATGAACATGTTATTGACTTGTTGAAACTGTAAAACCTATGCTATTCTATTTAGCTGCTATCACTAAACCATTTTGTTTGTGTGTGTCTATGTATATATTGTTTGAAAATAATAATAATAATAAGTGTGGTCATTATCTATTTGGCTTGGTTAAAATATGTATATATATATTTAGGCTCTTATTTATTCTTACTTTTGTCATTGTTTATCTTATATATAATAGTTAGTGATTGATTTTTTTGTATAATATAAAGCCATTAATTATTAAAATAAAATGTAAAAAACTCAATTTATAGTGATTTAGAAATATGAAATATATTGGATCGTACTTAAAAATTTATAAAAATTGATCAATATTTATTTTTAACCCAATAAATATGATCATGGGAAAAAAATATGCGTATCGGTAAGTTTTTTCAAATTGTGCGAAAAATAAAAAAATTCATGGTTCCGGTTACCGCAACCGTTACATTACGGCCTTTACACCCCGCAACCGAAACCGCAACCGCAACCGCAACCGCTTTTCAGAACCTTGGCTAAATGTAATTTTTTTTTTTAGATTCATATGAAAAGAACAAGAGTTCAAGAGGAAATAGCTACAACAAAATAGAGGGCTAGTCCATTCATGTCATCTATTACTAAGGCTGCAACATCGTCTGGAGGATTTTCAAGGATCACAACATGCTCATCCTGTAACACTAAATGTAATTTACCCTTACTATAGATTGGAACTTCTCAAAAAATGGCAAACTTTAGGTGGGCACCACCCAAGTGGCGATAAGCTTCACAAAGCCTTGTAAATATTTGGTATATTTGTATATATAATATTGATAATTGACTAAACGGGTATAATTATAAATCAGTTACAAAGATTGCAATTAATGTATGAAATTATATAAAAAGATTAGATTATTATTTACATTGACAAAATATGATTTGTATAAAGAAAATGCTTTTAAAACCAAAACTCACTACAGGAATTATAGGTTTTAACGACGTTTATTTAACGGCGTTTTATGAAACGCCACATTTTATACTATTTAACGGCGTTTTTTAACCGTCGTTTTTGTTTAATGTTAAAACGGCACCGTTTCACTATTTGAAGGCGTTGAAAAGCGCCTTCAAATGCCCCCCCTCTGGCTACCTAGTTAATACACTCGTTCACTCATCAGGGGATGCCCTAATCTTTTACTCACTCATCAGTCTATCGTTCGTTCTCTCTCTCTCGCTCTCTCTCTCTAAACAGATGCCCTACTCTAATCACTCCCTGCAGAATGCCCTAATCTCTTCCAGCAGAAATCGACGGATCAATTTCGATTTTGATTTCGATTCATCTGAATCCTTACGCCTTCTCTGATTTTGATTTCGATCTCGAAGCTCCACCGTCACCACCATCTACACCAACGAGGTAGGTGAGTTCTCTCTCTCTCTCTCTCTCTCTCTCTCTCTCTCTGTGTCAACCCTCTCTAAAAGCTTATCATTCATAGAGATTCAGATCGATCTTAGTGATTTTCATCTCAGAGCGGTTTCGATATCGAAGCTCCAAAACACCATCTGCACCATCGTCTACTAAGGTGAGCTCCATCGTCTCTCTGTCTCTCTCTGAAACTCTTCATTTCGAAGCCTATTTCAGTGCTGTAATGGAAACATATCTCTCAATTCATTATTATCGTTCGTTCTCTATCTCTCGCTCTCTCTGTCTCTCTCAATTCACTATTTGTGCTTGGAATGCATGAGAATGGAAGTGGAGAACTTAACTAGGTGACCTGCCCCAACCTAACACATATCTATTTACATATATAGTTATGGTCTGGTTAATATTAC
>NW_021036945.1:0-14588 GCF_004153795.1 Camellia sinensis
CACTTGTAGGCCTGCAGGGTGACCCATGTCTCCTGCTGCCCCGATGCCTTATAACACGCAAAGAATTCGTGACTGTCATGGCCTCTCCTCCATTTGCCTTCGCCACGCACTGGCACAGGCCAGCAAGATCTTCCATGTGTTAGGCAATTATTGGCCCGTGCTACCTCCAGACGGTTAAGCACATCCACCACCACTTGCGGCAGTGTAACCTCAGTCCACCCTTCAGAGCTTCCTCATAAAGGGAAAACTCCCCTGGCCTGGCGTCAGACGGCCTTTCCGTTGCTGTCGTAGCAACAACTCCACATCCCCGGGATCTGGTATTTTTTGCGGATAGCCTCTAACCGCCTCAGTAATCGTGGATTTGTCAGCCTTCGTGCTGCCATGGATCTGGTTCCACCTGGCTGATTGGTTTTGGCGTCGCTATCATTGGTGAAACCGTGGATCGTACACCGGCTCCCCACCCTTTCTGTCCTATACTGCGCCAATCCTCCATCATTGTCATCACCAAGCGGGTCCACCCTGACAATCGCACTCCTTCTTCGGCCATTTCTGGTGGTATGTCTGCGAATCGCTTCGGCGGCAGGAACAAGGAAATTGAAAAGTGTTGCAAAGGTGTATTGTGAGCAACAAAGGAATTCACACTTGAATATTTTGATTTTTCGTACACAGTAGGTAAATCGAATAATGCCAAAAGCCCATGGTTTGCCCGTATTCCAAGGGTCCCAATTAATTTTCGCCATTTGAAAACTTTTCAAAATCGTCTGCCAAAACTGTCTCTTCAATAACCATAATGACTTACTGTTTCATTCTTGATCCAACGCCTAATCTGCCCCCCTACGGATGTGCCACTTGTACGTCGATGATCCACTGTCCCCCCTTACCTTGTCTTTTCCACGTCAACTCACCACGTGGCCCGCCGCGTCTCGAGCCCCACGCCCCTCACCTCACCCTCCCCACGGTCGGTCCTCCCCGCGTCAGCCTTTCTGCTCGGCCAACACCGCGGCGGCCCTCCCCACGGTCAGCCCGCCGGTCGGTCCTCCCCGCGGTCAGCCTCACTGCTCGGCCAACACCGCGATCGCCTCCCCTCGGTCAGCCCGCGGTTGGTCCTCCCCGCGGTCAGCCTTCCGCTCGGCAACACCGCGGTCGCCCTCCCCTCGTCAGCCTTCCGGCGGGCCCTCCTCCAGTCGGCCTCCAGTCGGTCCATATCGCCGTCGGCCTTCCCCGCGGTCAACCTTCCCGCTCGGCCAACACCGCGGTCGGCCCCCCCTCGGTCGGCCCTCCCCTCGGTCAGCCCTCGGTCGGCCTCTCCCACGATCGGTCCTCCCAGCGGTCTACATCGCGGTCGACCCTCATCGCGGTCAGCCCCACCCCCCTTCTTCCCGGTCGACTCCATCCTGCCAATCCCAACACCACTCATCTATGTCACTCATAATCCCTTCATTGGACTAAAGCTGCACTCGAGACTGGGGGACTACTGATGTGTATAATCCCCATAAAGCATGAACCACCCACGGCCCATCACTTGAAGCAAAGTGCATAACCCAATGACGAGGTCCAGGACAGCTGGAGTCCAACATGACACAAAGAGCCAATGACATCAGACACACGCAAGAGAAGGATGAACCACATCAGCAGACAAAGATCTGCAAAGTATTGACACTGCACACACCATTAAAGTAGCCCATCATAGCATTTATTACGACAACACCTCTCCGCCGGAATAGGACCCCTTACCTGAGCAAGGCGAGCTACAGCATAGGCTTTCGGCAAGGAGTGCAGGTCGGAAGGGACAGCGAAATGATTGCCAAGGATATAAAGCGAACATTGTAGACAAGGAAAAAGGTTAAGTTCTCTATCTCAAATCCTTCTCCATATACTCTGCTTCTCTTTCCTAACTTGTTGTCGAGAGTTCGCCGGGGGACTATCCCGTTCCCCGTTGAACTGTTTGCAGGATATTCCAGTGGCTCGATTCTTCTGGGCTGGCCTTGGGGAGCTGACCAGTCCGATCCATCCACAGGACGAACGGTATTCAACACATAGGCATATAATCGAATGGTTGGCGCGCACTTGATAAGCTTGGTGTTGCTCAAAATTAGACAAACTGCCATTCCTTTTCTACGGTAAATATACTTACTCATGATTTAAATAACAATACTGAGGTACATATATATATATATATATATCAATCAATATATGTATATTTCAAATCATTGCTTTGAATCTCTTCCATGTTAATTTTCCCTCAATATTTGAATTCTGATAAGTTTTTGTCTAGGTTTCGAGAGGTTTTCCACAGATAATATACCCTCAAAGAAACAACAATCGAGTTCGTTTCTATTCCTTTCCCTTTTTTTTGTCTTTTCTTTTCCTCTCTTTTTTTTTATTAATCATCTATTGATAATAATAAATATCAGATAATATCGACAAATATATTGATGATATTACTCTTACGTTTTGCCAGGAACGGAGAAGCTCGAGCCTTAAATGAAGTATTCTGGTGAAAACCCTAGCAAATGAGCTACCGGTTGGAACAATAACGTTTTGGCTGTAAAATAATTGATGTCCAAATGGATCCATTAACTTCACTTCCAATTCTCCAGCTTCATGATGGCACTGTAATCAAAGCTATGGTAATTTTATCTTACAAAAACGTTTGAAATTTGCATAGAAACAAATTCCAATAGATTAAAGAATACTCATGAGTGATGGTCTAATCTAGAAGAATATAGAAACAAATTTACTTTTAGGTATTATAATCTAGTAGATCTAAAAATGAAAAGTGTTAGAAAAATCTTGGATTTTTTTTTATTGAAGATGAAAAATAACCAACAAAAAACAGTAAAAAAAGAATTGTGCATTGACTTTATTTATAAGAGTAACATGATTTAAATAGAAAAGAGTTCAAAATTTACAATACAAAGTTGAATGTCTTCATTGAAAATTAAAACAAATTTTTTTTTAGGTGCAAAAAATTAAAACAATCGAACAAACTTAAGTGTAAAAAATAATAATAATTTAAAGACTACACTGAAAACTAAACCAAAGTGAAAGATCATTTAATTGATTAAAATTCTTGATCTAATTTGGGATTGTAATTGTGTATATATATCAATGGCAGTAGTGATAGGATGTGATGGAGTAAACTCTTGATTGCGAATTCATTGGATTAAAACCTCCGAAGCAGTCAACAATAGGCGGAGCGAGGGGTTTCACAAATTACGAAAATGGACATGGATTTAGCCCTGAATTGTTACCCAACAAGGCCATGTTGCTTGAAGAGTCCCCTTGATCACAACCTTGTAATTTTGGTTTGTTACCCGATCCAATCCACCTCAAGATAATATCTTGTTTTTTGGATTATTTAAAATTAGAATCTGCTTCAAATTTAAATTATATGTGAATCACAATACCGTTGAATCTCAATGCACTGTTTATTTTTTGGGTCATTTTCTTGATACCTGTTTTGGGGGACTCAGACTTTCAAATTTAACATATGAACAAAAAGAAAAATCATCAAATTAATTGATTCTCTGTACATGTCAACTTAGAGGCTATTTGAGAAGTTACTTTTTAATTATTTTTTGTCTTATTGGCAAAAATATGAGTTGAGAATATATTTTTTTATTTTTTACGAAAAAAGTTCGAAAAGTAAGTGAATGAAAAAAGATTTTTGAATTTTTTTGTACTAGTTTTTTTTTTTGTTGATTTTGACTTTTTTTTTAACTTAATAACTAAAATTGTGATACCAAATGACTCTCAATTATGTATTAAAGTAAAAGTCATATGTTTTTTTTCAAATCTTGAAGGGAGAATTACTCAAAAGTGGGACAAAAAAAAATTACAAAAGAACATTGGAGGTGCACATGATTATATATGATGGGATGCAAGTGAAAAATTGTAGGGGTTTGCATCTCTCCAGTTTTAGTTTTGTTTGTTTGTTTTGTTTCTTTGTCCAACTAAAAAAGTAATTCCCTCAATCTTAAAAGTGTTCAAGAAATTCAGGTGACTCTCATTAATATTGAATCATTGTGAGTGTTTCACATTAAGTATAAACAAAATACTGATAAAATAATATAACTATTAAATTATCCTTATATTAAATGAAGAAGAAGAAAGAACGAAAAAGATTATTAGAGATCTATTTTTTTTTGGTTGTCCCAATACTTTTGTACATTTATGATAATGTTAATTTAGAAATTTCTATATTTGTGATTAAAATTTAGCTAGTGTATAAGTTTTATGTATAAAAAGAATTAAGCCACACATTGTATTTTTAAAAAAATTATGAGCTTGTAACATTACTGATATTGATGATGACATATATATATATTTATGCAGATTTAATAATGTCAAAAGATACAACAAAAATCATATCATCAACACTAGAATCAGTAAAGGGATTTCTAAGAGAAATGTTAGAGATGATACAGAACTGTGACGTAGATTCACTAACTTTTAATGGTACTCGATATCGAGCCCCATGGGAATTACTAAACGCAAGGTTTAGAAAAGGAACAGTGATGGTTGTTGGAGATGCCATGCACGTAATGGGCCCATTTCTCGGAGAAGGAGGCTCAATTGCATTAGAAGATGCTATCGTTTTGGCTAGATGCTTAGCAACACAGAGGAGAGCAGAAATAGCACTTGATCAGTACATTGGGGAGCGAAGGATGAGATTGGTGCAGATTTCTACAAAAACATGTGCTATTGGGATGCTTCTAGAAACTTTGTTTGTGGTTCTGAAACTTCTATGCATTATCTTGATGGTCATATTTTTTCGTGAGAGACTTGGTGTAGACGTCCCCAAACGTCTCGGGAGGATGAGTCCCGTTCTGTTCATTTGGGCTCACTACATGTTCAGACTCTCAAATTGTCACGGTTCTAAATCTGAACCAAAGAGTCCAAATCCGGCAAATCGTTTTGAGAAAACAGATTTTGAAAGAAGTGCCAAACATGGACTGCTTTACCAGATACAGAGTCGCCACTTAAATGTTTTATTTTGGGGAAATTAGGAAACCCTGACTCGTTGCCTAAGGCCACGTGTCCGTCATCACCAAAGTTGCCTCGGCTCGGGAACTTGGGTACGATTGGAGAAGGTCACTTCGTGAGCACCCCCGCTCGCCCGATCAAAGATCGGCCTCTACTAACCATGATATCTAGTTTTGAAAACTTTATGCGTTCTTATTCCGGTTATTAGCCTAGATTTACTATGTGATGCGCACAGCATACAAGTATAGACTGGATCGTCTGAATTGGAACAAAACATTTCATGTTTATTTTTGAAAGTGGTTTGATGGTGCTACCCGCAAGTAGGCTAAGACGTGGATTTTCCACCCTCGGGTGGGCTTAAAAAAACATGATTTTGCCACTATCTAGTGGGCTTAAAACTCACAGTCAATGCATTTATTCTAATTCAAATAATTCAACCTTCACCCACAGGCATTCAGAGAGTTATATCACATAAGCATATAGCCTCATGGTAAGCATGCTATCATGGCAGTCACTCACACACATGCAAGGATGCTAAAGCATAAACACTTACCAAGCACTTCAAGCCAAAACAGAAGCTGTGTTAGAAATCCATGCATGATCCTAAATATACAGAAATGCCTAATGCAACACATGCAAAATGCAACTATGATAGGCTTGGCTATTCTAAACATGGCATATGATGATGCTACAGCTAACACGTATTCAATTTGGAATTGAAATACAAATGCAGTTAGTATGGTGCGCCGAGCCCGGTGCATGCAATACAGATGAATGAATGCAAACATGCTATCATACTGTATGCTAATTGAAACATGCCCTAATCTAACCATCATAAGCGGGTAAATAAAAGGGAGAAAGACGTGGGGTTAGAAGACATACATCACACACACGCACACTTATTACAGTTGTGCCCTCGCTCGGAGGGTCCGAATAAATAATACAGTCCCAAATGAATAAATAATATAGTCCCGAATAAATACAGAATCCTAAATAATTAACAAATTAATCTAAGAAAGTAGTAAATTGGCACGTAAATCCATGGACCGCCTCAGCTCTGTTCCGAATGATGAATGATGCATGCTCGGGTTGCCTTATGCGGAGAATCCCTTGTGATGCCCCGGTTTGCCTCTGTTTGCAATTATTCTTGGGATGCGTGCCAGACTCCGGAAGGTTGCTGATTTCTGATTTGCTGCAACATAGAGCAACAAAGGGGCATGGCAAAGTATTTTCACATATGTATGCATGACTACTCTTCAAGGAGTGTAGTCCTCGATCCTCGTGCCACCAATCACGCATCTCGATGCATGATGGCCGAGAAGTTGAATTGCATGACTCAATATGAAATGAATGCACATATGGACACAACAAGGCCTAGACTCCATTATGGATAATCCGGAGTGTCGGCCACCGGAAATTGAGACACGTTCCGTCACTCGGAGTACGAAGCGTCCCTCGTTTCTCGTGCTTGGGCTAACTCCTATCCCAAGCACAATGCAATATGCATGACATGCATGAATGCAATCCTAACATGCAACCTAGCATACGCAATGCTATGAAATGGCACACACAATGCACGATGTAACGAGGCATACACAATGCTCTAACATACAACCTTGCATACGCAATGCTATGAAATGAAATGGCATACTCAATGCATAATGGACTTACACTAACATGAGTGGACCTCAGCCACACTCACGTCAGTAGCCATTAGGTGAAAATGGGACTATCGAAATGCGTGCACACATGCACGCAAACCGAGGACTGATCCTAGGCATAACATGCGACTCTAACAAGGCATGGCAAGGGATGCAAGATGGCATACAAACTCATAAATTTCAGCACTGAAATATGATGCTAAACAGTCCTGAAACATGAAAAAATGGCACCCGATGCGTGAGATGAACCCCGAAACTCGAAACTAGGCACATGGAATAACTTATAGCTATACAAAGCATGCATTATTTGATCATGAAGTCTAAAGACAGAGCCAAGGTACTCCCAAAACATGAACATTTCCAGTTCAAAGCATGGCCAAAAGATGCTAGCATGCTGGACAAAATAGCATGCAATCTTGACTAGCAATCATGGTTTACATGGCAAGTATATGAAGCAAATGTAATCTCACCAAACCAGAAAAAATCAGTGAATAAATCATGTGAAAATAGGCCCAAATAACCACTGATATGCAACCATGGTATGCAAAAATAATGAGTTACTTTGGAGGGCCATGCAAGGAGTTATTAAGCACATGCAAGGTAGACATTTAGCATGGCATAAAAAACTATGAAAATCAAATATGGTAGTCCTAAAACTCACCAAATTGACCCTGGAAAGTGACTTCGAAGCATGCAAGGTAGGGTCTCTTTGGAAGGCCAAAAAGGCCACAAAACAAGAGAAGGAGAGAGGGGGTCACCCCCCTCTAATCTTGGCTCTCAAAACAGTGTTCCAGCCACTGAAAATCCACTGGATTTTAGTGGCTAGAAGGCCAAACAGAGCATGCAATTGGGGCTTAGGTGTAAGGCTCAAAACAAGGGACAATCAAGCATACAAGGAAGCATGTGACCTCAAATAAAATAATGCCTTTAATAAAACATGAAGATTATGTAAAAACAAGCCTTTTTCCAGTTTATAATAAGTCTCAAAAATGAACATAAATAGGGCTAATCTATCATGTAAAAATGGCCCTAAAAGAGAGTATAGAGACAAGGGGCAGCAGATGGCCCCAAACAGTGAATATCCCTTCAACAAAGTTGAAGAGGGGCTCAAAATGAAGCACTTTACAGTTTATATCAAGTCTCGAAAATAAACACAAGTGAGGCTAAAACAACATGCAAGAAAAAGACCTAAGAGAGGGATTAAGAGACAAGTGGTAGCATCTGGCTTCAAACAGAGGAGAGCCCTTCAACAAAGTTGAAGAGGGGCTTAAAATAAGACATTTTACAGTTTATGATCAAATTCAAAACAGCTCACAAATAAGACTAAAATACCATGCAAAAATAGGCCTAAAAGAGAGATTAAACACAAAGGGTAAGGAGAAGACCTCAAACATCAAAAAGTCCTTGATCAAACATGAAGATGAGCTCAAAATAAGACTATTTCTAGTTTGGTTTGGAGCCCAAAAATTCTTGCAAGTATGGCTTATAAATGAAGCAAAAAAATGCAAGTTTAAGGAAAATGTGTGTTTACCCTTGAAGAGCAGTGAACCAGCAGCTTTTGGACCAAATTTCTGAGCTTCCAACCTCTGCAAATGGCCTCCAAGTTTCTGGAATGGAGTGTGGAGGTGTGGTGCTATGGGTTGTAGTGCAAATGGTGCAAGACACTTAGGGTTTGGAGGGTTGAAGGAGAGAGAGATGGAGGATTGTATGTAATGGCTCTAAACAATTTTTTGTAACCCTTCAAAATGGAGCTGGGGTGCTGGTTTTATAGAGGGAGAGAGGCAAGGAAAGGGGGGAAAATCAAATTCAAATTTCCCCCCCAAAAGGCAACCCCCCGGATACAAAATCTGGGGGAAAACAAATTGCACAGCTGGAACACACTTGGAGAGAGGATCAAGGCCGGCCATGTTCAAAAGGTTCAGGTGGCCGGCCGGCCACCCCCCATGGCCGGCCGGCCAGGGGTCAAAAGGGTCAATCAAAATTGCTGGTCGGCCACCCCAAAAAAGTGGCCTCCCATGTGTGCACAACACAAATATGTGGTCAAAACCCAGAAAATGTGAACTAGGAGAGAGAAAAGCCAACTTCTTAGAGGGGTTCAAAAGGGTCAGAGACAATTACTGGCCGGCCTATTCATATTGGTGGCCTCCCAGGTGTGTACAACACAAATATGGGGTTTAGGGCTAAAGAAAGTGGCTCGGGAGTGGTTAACATTAGCTTTCTAGTGAGGAAAACGGGCAACGAAGAGCGATGAAAAAATAAAACTGGCTTTTCAGAAAAAATTGCTGGCCTCCCACCCTCCTACAAGCTTTCTAACAATGAAAATAAGGTCTCCACCAAAAATGAACCAAAACGGATGCAAAACGGAGGTTCGGGGACCGAAACGCGCGGCCTGGGGCCCCAAAAATGGGCTGTTAAGCACCGGAGGTGGCATTCGACCACGAAATTGGTCTCTCGGGTGACAGTGTTCCTCAGAAGGGAGGAAATAAGCTGTGTGCCAAAAATCAGAGCAAACGAAGGTGGTTAAGCGGTCCCGAACCGAGGCACACGGCCGACGGCTCCGAAAATCAAAAACTGGGCTCCAAACAGAAAAACTAGCCTACGGCTGCGAAACATAGCCTACGGCCACTGAGAGATGGTCTACGAGACCTCTCCCTCCCTTCGGGAAGAGAAGACAGAGAAAACAGGACCTGGTTTGCAAACTGAGGCAAAGCACAAAAGAGCCCCGAAGTCCGGAGGCAAGGCTCGCAGCCGAGATTCCGTAACCTCAGAGCAAGCACCATATTCATCATCACCGAGCGCTCAATTGGTGACGTCTGAGTCTTAAGGTCGGTCAAAAATGGGGTGTCAACACTTGGTCATACCCGTTATGATTGTGGCCGCCTATAATTAAGTAGAAATTATTTAAGGTTCATTTGGAAAGAACTTTTTTAGCCTAACTAAATTAACTATGTTTGGGAAGAATTTTTTTAGCTTTTTTGTTTTTTTGTGAGAGAAGAAATGTAATAATTATGATTTGAATGTGTCATTTTATCTTATTAATTTATTTAGCCTAATGTCCATTCAATGATATTTCATCATTTTGTCTGATGTTTTCTTGATTTTTAAGGTCCATGTATTCATTCAATTCTGTGCTATTGATTTAGCACATAGCCACATTTTTAGAAATCATTTTACACGTCAATCAATTAGTTTTCTCTTATAATCATTTATTCAACTACAAAAAAATTTACAAATCATTCCAAACATAGTTTTTTCATCTCATAAAATAGTAAAAAAGCTAACTAAAATAACTAACTTCCTAAACAAGGCTTACTTATTAAAGATATGGGGTGTCAAGCCCCCTCTCATTTTGATTTTTACAGTTTTGATTATGAAATCTTAATTCATCTAAGAAAATATAATTCATTTTAGAAAATTTATGAGATTTATTTTGACTTGGCCTTGTTGGGGAAGTAATAGTTTCAATTTAAAAGTCAAAAAATTACTAAAAAAAATCAAAAAAGTTTATAATTTATACCAAACTATTAAAAATTTCATTCTCTCTCTACTTTTTACACATCTTTTTGTAAAAAATCAAAAAATTATTCTAAACATACAAATTTTTTTACCTCATATTTTAGCCAAAAAATTAAAAAATTACTAAATAACTTATTCCCAAACAAAGCCTTATTAATTGAAGGTGATAGAGTTTTCCAATGTTTAGAAACCCTACATGTCAATGTCACGGGTATTATCAACTATCTCCAGTGTTGTAATTTCGCAGGGTAGTTTAGGATGATCTAAATAAGTATACTTTCTCTTTTATTTTTTACGAAAAAATGTGAAATATGGGTTGGGTTTGAAATGATGTGGTAGAGAGGTGATATGACTTAAATAACATGATGTAATTTAAATAAAATAGTAACTTTTAACTTTTTTAAATTATGTCAAACCAAGCCTGTCTTCAAACCAAGCCTGTCAAAGTCCTTTATTTCAAATATACTAAGCTTCTTTGTTTTTTTGTGTTTTTTTTTTTAAATTTTTTTAGTGTATTTTTTAAATATTTTTTATTTTTATATGCATATGAATTAAATGTATCTAAAAAGTGTCTATCTAAAAAAAATGTAGCTAAAAAGTTAAAAAATAAGCAGATAACTAAAATATTAAAAAAAAATCAATAAAAATAAAATATATGAAAATCAAAAGACTTAAAACAATTTTTGAATTTGAAAACCAAACAAGACATAAACATATAAATCAATATAGATTGATACTTTTTTCAAAAATGGACCCTACTACCAAACTTTGTAAAATATTTTATATTCACAAGAATTTAGTATTGGATTTTTGTATATATAACAAAATTGGTAGAAAGAGAAAGTATAACGAGCAATAATAGGACCCAATACTTCTACCAATTTTTTTATCAAACACAAGTTTGGGTGGTCTTCACTAGGGCTGCAAATGAAACGAGCTGTTCATGAACAAGCTTGGCTTGGCTCGGCTCGTTTAGTAAACGAGCTGAGCTTGAGCTCGAATATTAGGCTTGTTTAGTAAACGAGCCGAGCTCGAGCTCGCATAAGCAAATAATATTACAAAAAAATTTATCGAGCTGAGCCAAGCTCAAGCCTAGTTTCTTATCGAGCTGAGCTTGAGCTCAATAAATGAGTTTGATAAGTAAACGAGCTGAGCTCCAGC
This sequence comes from Camellia sinensis, assembly GCF_004153795.1. Lineage (NCBI taxonomy): Eukaryota > Viridiplantae > Streptophyta > Magnoliopsida > Ericales > Theaceae > Camellia > Camellia sinensis. Next base: position 11,328 of record NW_021036945.1, read on the forward strand.
TCAGCAAAGCTCGACTCGGCTTGGTTCATTTGCAGCCCTAGTCTTTACCATTTTGAATAAAGATTGTAGACTTTGATCTCCATTATATGTCAAATAGCTCAAAAATAATAACATAAATTTATAATTATTTTAATTTTTTTTTAAAAAATCATTAATACCCACTCATTAAGTTATGTATTATTTAATAAAGATCTGTTACCAAAGCCGACCTTAGCTCAGTTGGTAGAGCGGAGGACTGTAGTCGGGTGCCCACAGCTAATCCTTAGGTCACTGGTTCGAATCCGGCAGGTCGGAATTTTATTTTGTTTTTTTTTCAGATTTAATTCTTTTTTTCTTGATAAAAGGTAGTTAATTGCGAGAGAGAAAGAGAGCATGTTAGCGAACATTTTCTTAACGTGCACTCGAGCACAAAATGCACCTAAAACTGAAGCGAAGATCGGTTGCACCGCACAGTTCTTGGTCACCAGGTCTCATCAGATCGATCCATTTCTGTGTTGACGCTCTCTCAATCGATGGTAAATACTACTAATCTACGCTTTTTTATTTGTTTGAATTGCGTTTGGTTGCTGAGAAAATTTTAGGTGATGACACTGAGCATTTTCTTAATTTGAGTAGACTTAACCTTTTTTTTTTTATAATATATATGTTCCTTTAAAAGTAAGCATAATAGCTTTATAAGCCTTGGATGATCACAATATGTTATTTGCCCAATTGAACCCAGTCTTAAAAAAAGGGAAAAAAAGAAAAAAAGGAAAAGGAAAATTTTTTTGGGGGCCCCCCTTTTCAGGCCCAAAGATGGCAAGGCGCTGAGCTGACCTTTTCCCTTCCGTTTTGACCAATGAAAGTTTCTTGGCCAGAGCTTTGATCTGCTCGGCCAAGGAAAAGCAAGGTCGCTGGAGCCAGACCTTGCCCCGCGACCTTTGAGTTCCTTGGCGAGTTGATCTTGCTCACCAAGAAGCAAGTTTGCTCGCTGACCTTGGAGTTCCTTGCCGAGCTGATCCTTGCTCACCAGAAAAAAAAGGTCGCGGAGCGGACCTTGCTCGCGACCTTTGAGTTCCATGCCAAGTTGATCTTGCTCTCCAAAAAGAAAAGTCGCCGAGCTGACCTTGCTCACCGACCTTGGAGTTCCTTGCCGAGCTGATTACTCTCGCACAAGAGTAAGTCGCCGAGCGGACCTTGCCTCGTTGACTCATGGAGTTCCTTGCCGAGCTGATCTGCTTGCAATAAGCAAGTCGCCGAGCGAACCTTGCTCGAGACATTTAGAGTTCCTTGTCGAGCTGATCTTGCTCGCCAAGAAGCAAGTCGCTGAGGAGTTCCTTGCCGAGCCTAATCTTTCTCACCAAGAAGAAAGTCGCCAAGCTAACCTTGCTCACCGACCTTAGAGTTCCTTGCTGAGCTGATATTGCTCGCCAAGAAAGTAAGTTGCCGAGCGGACCTTGCTCATTGACCATGGAGTTCCTTGCGAGCTGATCTTGCTCGCCAATAAGCAAGTCGACGAGCGGACCTTGCTCACGACCTTAGAGTTCCTTGCCGAGCTGATCTTGCTCGCCAAGAGAAGTCGCCGAGCTGACCTTGCTCACCAACCTTGGAGTTTCTTGCCGAGCTGATCTTGCTCGCCAAGAAGAAAGTCGTTGAGCTGACCTTGCTCGCCGACCTAGAGTTCCTTGCTGAGCTGATCTTGCTCGCCAAGAAGCAAGTTACCGAGCGAACCATGCTCGCGACCTTGGGTCCTTGCCGAGATGATCTTGCTGACCAAGAAGAAAGTCACCGAGTTGACCTTGCTCGCCGACCTTTGAGTTCTTTGCCGAGCTGATCTTGCTCACCAAAAAGCAAGTCGTCGAGCTGACTTGCTCGTCGACCTTTGAGTTCCTTGCTGAGCTGATCTTGCTCACCAAGAAGCAAGTCGCCTCGCCGACCTTGCTCGCCGACCTTTGAGTTCCTTGCCGAGTTGAACTTGCTCGCCAAGAAGCAAGTCGCCGTGCCGACCTTGCTCACCGACCTTCGATTCCTTGCCGAGCTGATCTTACTCGCCAAGAAGAAAGTCACCGAGCTGACCTTGCTCGCCAACCATTGAGTTCCTTACCGAGCTGATCTTGCTCGCCAAGAGCAAGTTGCCGAGCCGACCTTGCTCGCTGACCTTTGAGTTCCTTGCCAAGCTGATCTTGCTCGCCAAGAAGCAAGTCGCTATGCCGACTTGCTCGCCGACCTTGGAGTTCCTTGCCGAGTTAATCTTGCTCGCAAAAGGCAAGTCGCCGAGCCGACCTTGTGCGCCAACCTTGGAGTTCTTGTTGAGCTAATCTTGCTCGCCAAGAAGCAAGTCGCCGAGCAGACCTTGCTCGCGGACTTGGAGTTCTTGGCGAGCTGATCTTGCTCGTCAAGAAACAAGTCGCCGAGCTGACCTTGCTCACCGACCTTTGAGTTCCTTGCCGAGCTGATCTTGCTCGCTAAGAAGCAAGTCGCCGAGCTGACCTTGCTCACCGGACCTTAGAGTTCCTTGCCGAGCTGATCTTGCTCGCCAAGAAGCAAATCGTCGAGCGGACCGTGCTCATCGACCATGGAGTTCCTTGCTGATCTAATCTTGCTCGCTAAGAAGCAAGTCGCGGAGCGGACCTTGCCCGCCGACCTTGGAGTTCCTCGCCGAGCTGATCTGCTCGCCTAGAAGGAAGTCACGGAGCGGACCTTGCTCGCCCGCCTTGAGTTCCTTGATGAGCGGATCTTGCTCGCCAAGAAGAAAGTCACCGAGCTGACCTTGCTCGCCGACCTCGGGAGTTTCTTTGCCGGCTAATCTTGCTCATCAAGAAGAAAGTCATCGAGCTGACCTTGCTTGTTGACCTTGGAGTTCCTTGTCGAGCTGATCTTGCTCGCCAAGAATCAAGTTTGCTGAGCTGGCTTTCATCGCTAACTTTAAAGGTCCTTGCCAAGTTGATTTTGCTAATAGAACTAGATTTCGACTACTTCAATTAGGAAAACAGGCAATTCAGATGCCCAGATGTTCTGCATTTCTTGTGTAAACAACAATTATTTAGCCTGAAATGCTACATGATCCGTGAACTTAACGTAACATCACGATAGTTTTTATCAATAATGACCACGAACTGACTTTCCATTTTGGCAAAAAATACTTACCTGTAAACACATGGCAGCCTCAAGAGTGTTCCGAATATAGGTCAAATACAATCGCAATGTGTTCGACTGAAAATATGTTTAGAATCAAATTACTCACTGGTAAATATGGAAACCTAACCTTGCAAAAGTTCGAAA
>NW_021036951.1:0-13996 GCF_004153795.1 Camellia sinensis
AACATGTTAATCAACATTTTTTTTTACCTTATGACTAGTGCAATCACATGGTCCAACACAGGAAATGGTGTATATGTTACATTGCATGATGTGGATGCAATTCTGGGAGATGGTAATACTGCAAATAATGGAAGTGGCCATTCAATTTTCAATGATTAGTGTTCACTTCAATATCTAAAAATAGTTCATTTTATTGACATATATTTAATTGATTTTTGTTTTTTGAGGTCATTGACAGCTTTGTAGAAATGCTTCAAATTGAGCAACAAACAAAGAAGCCAGAAAAGAATAAGTCATTCTTTTTCTCAAGTCTTTATTGGGTAAGCCATTAATTTGTGTTTAGTTTGAATTAATAAAATTTTACTGTGGTTTAGTGTAACATTGTACTATATTTTAGAGTTAATTTTTACTATTTGGTTTGCCAAAGATTGACAACTCATACAGTGTGTCACCAGCACAACTTGACACATGACACTCTTATCTGATTAAATGCAGTCATTGGTGAAATGGGGTTATGGAGATTTGAGAAATCATTTAATTGATGAAGTGCTTAAGCAAGATTTGAGTGGATACAAATTCCTTCACTTTTGCATGAACTCCAATGGGAACAAGAATGAAGAAAAACCCTATCACTGGACGCTGCTTGTATTGGACACTGAATTTGATGAGTGGAGGCATTACAATTCTTTAAGGCGAAGAGACAACAAAGAAGATCCTTACCTTAAGGATGCAAAACAGATAGTAAGTGCTTTGCATCGTATTAACAGTAAATTTTTACTGTGTTTTATTCTTGTATTTAATTGTGACCAAACAATTATGCAATGATGTTAGATAACATATGTGGAGAACAAGTCGGCCAACAAAAGGAGGAGAGGTACAAGAAAGTTTGCAAACTTGGTTTCAGTGAAAGATAGTCCACAATAACGCCCAACATCGTAAGTATTTCACGCTACTACTACATGCTTGAATTGGTAATTTTCAAATTTGACTAAATCTAACAAGATCTTGATTTTTATTAACAGTGTTGATTGCGGAATTCTTATATGTTATATCATGCGCCAAATCATAAGAGATGAGCCTATTGTAAATTCTATGGAAGAGAATGAAATTAACAATTTCTGAGAATCAATAGTGCATCAATTTTTAAATGATTATCCAAAAGCATGGAGTGAGGAATAATTCAACCTTAAAAGAAAAATAGCCAAGACATAAGACATCGAGGACAACGATGTGGACAACTTTTGGGAACTACTATGAATGATGTGTGTAATTTCGGTTTTTGTAAATGAAAGAATGGTGAAAAAGTAATTGTAAGCGAAAGAATACTAAAAGAGTATTAGATAGTACATGCTATATCTATTGTTCTAGTAAATTTTACTGTGGTTTGGTGTTAATTCATTATTATAGTAGGATATTATTTTGACTAGGAATGAACGTTGTTATGGATAGAATACAATGATACAGGTTATACTTGCGTATCTTTGATTATATATGTAATTGTGTTATTAGATTATTTTGTACAAAGATTGCATGATAAGCAACAGGGGAGTTGTGTATTGTGGTAAATTTTTGTGCAGGTTGGAAATGTTTTTCTAAGAGACTAACTTACTGTCTGACAGTAAATTTTACTCTGAAATAAAGTAAAACTTTACTCTGAAATAAAATAAAATAAAATTTTACTTTGCATAAAGGTAAAATTTTACTTTTAATTTTACTGTGCATAAAAGTAAAATTTTACTCTAAAACACAGCCATAGACTACCATTCTGAAACAGCCATAAACTACCATTCAATAACGTAGTAAAATTTTACTCTGAAACACAGCCATAGACTACCATTCAACAATATAGTAAAATTTTACTTTAAAATAAAATAAAATTTTACTGTGAAACCACAAGCTCATCGCAGCCATAGACAACCATTCAATAACATAGTAAAATTTTACTTTGAAAGACAGTAAAGTTTTACTTTCATGTGAATGAAGGTAATGTTTTACTCTGGAAAATATAAAATTTTACTCTCCAATAAAGCAAAAGTTTACTCTGAAATACAGCAAAAATTTACTCTGAAAGCAAAGGTTTAGCACAGCCATTTCAAACCTTCACACCTACTAAACAAACTCCATTAGAAGTTCATTTACATGAAACTATTCAACCACATTAAAAAATATATTAAAATGTCAAAAACAACCACAAAGAAAATCAAAAACTTGGATAGACAACCATTCAAGAACATACAAAAAAAATGTCTTTTATTGCAATATCTCCTTACAAGTCTAGTCTAAAAGATTATACTATTATTGCTATGGATTATTTATTGCAGAAGAACTGCATTATTTTTATACTTTTATTACAAAGCAATAATGTCTTTCATGGCAATGTCTCCTTGCAAGTCTTCCTATTATGACCGTTCTTCTCGTATCTACCACATTGTACTCGTCTTATCTTCTCACCCCTAGATAGAATCCTATTCTTCCTTGGCCTACCAGGTGCCTTCTTACAAATTGAAGGGACGATAAAAAGATTATCCATAGCTACAAGAGGTTTCTCAATAGTGAGTATTGGATAAACAGACTCAGCATAGCAAGCTTTGAACTTGCTAGTGTAATAAAATTGTTCCATATGTGCATACCAATCACCTCCGCTTTTTTGGATAGTGGTCGCTACGTGATGTAACAACCTCGACCCATGATTAATGTTAATCTATGATTTCATATGTTTAATATGTTATTAAGATCAAATTCTGAATTAATTACATGTGTGTTGTATTATTTGTGTTTATATCTGTTTAACGCAGGAAAGATTTGTTCATGTTTTCATTTCAGTTTACGAATTGAAGGCTTCGTCGGCATCCGATTCAGAAATTGACTTGATTTATGTGTTAAATAGAATTTTTAGAATATTTTGGTAGATTCAACTGAAATTCGATTCGGAACGATTTAATTAGAATAATTTAATGTCTAATTGAATAATTTGGCCAACCACTTAATTAAACCATTACTTTAGCCTATATAAGGCATTGATAGACCCCCATTCATACCTTTACACTCTCATATCTTCATTCTTAGTGATAAAAACGTGAGAGAGGGAAAGAAAAGAGGAGACTTGAGCTCAACTAGGGTGATTGCTAGAGAATTTGGAGGAATTAACTTGAACTTAGCTAGAATTTGGGTCATTGGGAAGAATCACTCAAGAACTCAAAGAATTGAGACTTGTAGGTAAGGAATTCAACCTTTGAATTATGTAATTAACTTATTTAAGTTGTGATTTCAGATGAAAATGAAAGATTATTGCATGAAATGAACTAAGTAAGAAAGAAGAAGAGTAGAGCTTGCATGTGCATTTCATGGTAATTTTAAAGTTGATTTCAAGTAAATTCTCCATGCATGTCATATTCTCAACTTAATTATGAAACTTCATCTTGTTTTCCATCAATTTGCCTCAATTGATCATGTTTTGGAAGCTTTGAAGTCAAAAAAGTGCTTGCATGTAAGTCCATGTGTTGTTTTATAAGTTTCAAGTTTGATTTTACTCAATTGACTTACTCTTAGGCCTTGATTTTGTGAAATGATCTTTAATTCTTAATGTTTTCAAAGTTTAAACTTGTTTTCTCAAGTTTTATGGCCAAGAGTTGTGTTTTGATAAGTTAGATTCGAGTTTTGAGCAAGGAAGAGCATTCTGGAAATTCTAGAATTTTGCTCTCCGCTCGAGCGTGTGATTTTTCGCTCAAGTGGCCACCTTTATTTTTGCATCTTCGCTCGAGCGACCAGAAGTTCGCTTGAGGGTGAAATGCATGCTCCCAGAAGTTTCATGTTTTTGCAGACTGCTCGAGCGGCAAGAGTTGCGCTCGAGTAGAGGCATGAGTCTCATGCTTGAGCGACTATCGAGCGTTTGTTGAGTGTGAAAATCGCATAACCAGTACTTTTTCAAAGTTTGCAGAACGCAAAGCTTGAAGAAGTTGCGCTCGAGCGTCCCTTCACATTTTGCATGTCCACTCGAGCGAATAAAACTACACTCGAGCAGGGACCCTACTTTCAGAAAATTCGATCAAGTGTTTTCAAATGCATTTTTGCATCCTCATTCCAGCACCCGAAGCCAACTGTGAGTAATAACTTAGTAAAACTATGTTCAACCTTATTTACTTTCTGTATGATAAAATAAGATCTGTTTTCTGAAATGATATGTTCTGTACAATGAATGATAGTCTAATTTCTAATAATGTAATCGTGGCATCCTTAGCATCATGTGATATCTGTTAGCTGTTACCCGGTATCGGAGGTTCCATCATGGAACTTAATATTTCTACAATTTGTTACCTGTACCGGAGGCTCCATCATGGGGCTCAGTATGTTTATTCTCTATTACCCGGATCCGGAGGTTCCTTTATAGAATTGGTTACTCATGACCACCATATGTTCTGCATCTGTTCTGTATCTACTCTATCAGTGCTAATGGATGTACCATATATAATTAAGCATGAACTCTAATTTATGTATATAATTTGAACAAGATTATGAATATGGATTTGCTTCTCTTTCTGAAATAAATATGAATCTGTTATTGAATATGAATTATGATTTGTGAACCTGGTATGTACTTCATTCATTAAATCCTTTACTCCGTTATTATTCACTAAGCTTCTGTTCACTATTTATATTATGTATGCAGATGATCAGGCACATAACCAGGCTCAGAGTTGAGGACTTAGCGCCTCAGTTTTTGTCAGCCAACCTTTGTGCCTCCCGAGGAGGTTCTGGATTAAGTAAAGTTTAGTGGCTGTTTTTGTGAATGTACTAGACTTTGTTTCTTTTGATTTACGGGCAAGATTTCTGATAATACGTTCATGGAGTGATGTGCAAATACTGTATATTTTGACATCACTCGCAAGTTTATAAAAGTTTTAAATTATCTGTCCCATGTATGTCTTCACAACTCAATGGACTACGTATATTTTGTATATTTGTTTCCGCAGCCCCTAACTATATATTATTCTGTTAAGAGGTCTTTGGTAATCGAAGGATTACTGGCCGGTTACGACGCTAAACCTATAGAGACGGGTTTGGGTCATGACAGTATGGTATCAGAGCACGTGTTCTACCACACACACAAGTCCATATGAGCTTAGGATGTCCTAGTAAGAAGTAGGGACATTCCATCTGCATGCGTGAGTATGTGGTAAACTTTAAAAATGTAAAAACTGAATTTGAAATCTGGACAACTAAATTAAAAGAAATGAACAAGATTATTCCCATGTTTATTATTATTTGTTGTCTCTATAGCAACATGGAGAGTGCAAGGGGAACTGATACAAGTGAATCCTCAGAGGCTCACATAAGCCGAATGGAACAGATGCTTGCAGCATTGATCGAAGCTATGACACAACAGTAGAGACAACAACCTTTGCCCCTTCCGCTTCTACCGGTACAAGTTGAACCTAATAATAATAACATTATGAACCTGACACAGAAATTCATGAAGATGAAACTGCCAACTTTTTTGAGTGGGATTGAACCATTGAAAGCGGAACCATGGTTTCTTGAGATGGAAAAGTTGTTTGAAGTTTTTCCCTGTACCGAGACTCAAAAGGTTTTATTGGCCACCTATACTCTTAAAGACGAAGCTTGGAGGTGGTGGTTACTGATTCGGAATACCAATGAAAACATGACATGGGCTCGATTCAATGAAATCTTTTATGAAAAGTACTTCCCTCATTATTTTTTGGACCGAAAAATGTCTGAATTCCAAGAACTTAAGCAAGGTAGAATATCTGTAGCTGAGTACAAGGCTAAGTTCATTGAGTTAGCCAGATTTTCTCCTCACATGGTAGACACGGACTATAAGAAAGCCCACAAATTTGAAGGAGGATTGGACTTACATATATGTGATCGAGTAGGCATATTGAAGTTGCCAACATACGTACAAGTCCTTGATAGATCCTTAATGGCGGAAGCCACCCTAGCCGCTATGAGACAAAGTAAGGCCCCAGAAACAACAACAACTGAATGGAGAGGAAAAAGGTCTAGGTATGGTTTTAGAAAGAGCGTCTACAAGCACCTCAAGTCAAAGCAGTGGGTCTATTCCAGTTTGCCCTGATTGTGGAAGGAAGCATAGGGGGGGGTGTTACCAAGCATCCGGTGCTTGTTTCCGATGTGGCAAGACAGGTCATGTAGTGAAAGATTGCCTACTTGGGTCTGATAATACCAACCGTCCTATGGTGAGTTTAGCTGGGTCTGCTTCCACAGTCAAAACAAATGCAAAAGCTAATACTAAGAAAGAACCTCTGAAACAAGGACGAGTGTTTGCCTTAGTGCCTAGTGACGTACAGAACACCGAAGCCGTGGTGTCAGGTATACTCCCTATATGTTCTCAAAATGCATGTGTACTGATAGATTCTAGTTCTACGCATTCTTTCGTATCGCATGCTTTCTCTTGGAAATTAACTAGACCACTAGAACCTATGACATATGTGTTATCTGTATCTACACCGTCTGGGGGTTCTATGATATGTTCTTATGTTTATCCAGCATGTGATATTATGATTGGTGATATGACATTGTATGTTGACTTGTTGCCCTTGAACATTGATCATTTTGATTGTATTATGGGTATGGACTGGTTAACTAAATATTGTGCTACCATTTACTATGCAAGTAAATCTGTTGTGTTTAGATCACCTGGTATGCCTGAATTTATTTTTACTAGAAATGGGGTAGTTCCTCCCCCATACTTGATTTTGGCCAGGAAAGCTGTTAAATTGCTTAGGAAGGGATAGAGAGGCTACTTGTGTTGTATATTGACTGCATCATCTGATAGTGCTAATGTGGAAACTATTCCTGTTGCATGTGAATTTCCCGATGTGTTTCCGATAGACTTGCTTGGAGACTTAGTTGATAGAGAAATTGAATTCATATTGAAGTAACTCCGGGAACATAACCTATTTCCAAGACCCTCTATAGAATGTCAACTTCAGAATTGAAAGAATTGAAAACTCAACTTCAAGTACTGCTAAACAAGAAATTCATCCGTTCGAGCACTTCACCTTGGGGTGCTATAGTTCTATTTGTCAAGAAGAAAGATAGATCTTTGAGGTTACATATAGATTATCGAGAATTGAACAAAGTAACTATGAAGAACAAATACCCTCTACCCCGAATAGATGACTTGTTTGACCAACTTCAGCGAGCCCAAGTGTTTTTCAAGATTGACCTTAGATCCGGGTATCACCAGTTAAAGGTCAAGGCAGAAGACATAGAGAAAACTACATTCAGAACTAGATACGAACACTATGAATTTTTGGTAATGCTGTTTGGGGTGACTAATGCACCAGTTGTCTTTATGGACCTTATGAACATGGTGTTTAAATCATATCTGGATGAATTTGTTATTGTATTTATTGATGATATTTTGATTTACTCCAAGAGCAGGGAAGATCATGAGAATCACTTGACACCCGTGTTGCAGATTCTAAGAAAAAATAAGCTATATGCAAAACTCTCCAAATGTGAATTTTGGCTTGACAGTGTAGCATTTCTGGGGCATGTAATCAACAGAGAAGGTATTTCGATTGACCCTCAGAAAATTGAAGCCATTGTGCACTAGACTAATGTGTCAGAAGTAAGAAGTTTTTTGGGGCTTGCAGGTTACTACAGAAGGTTTGTGAAAGATTTCTCGAAACTTGCTATGCCATTGACACGGCTAACATAGAAAAATGTGCCATTTGATTGGAATGATCGGTGTGAAACAGTTTTTCAAGAGTTGAAAACCAAATTAGTGATTGCACCAATCTTAACTCGACCTAATGGTACTGATGGGTTCTAGGTTTACAGTGACACTTCGTATAAAGGGTTAGGTTGTGTACTAATGTAGAATGGAAAGGTAATTGCTTATGCCTCTCGGCCACTTTGTCCATATGAAAAGAATTACCCAACTCATGACCTTGAATTAGCAGTTGTCGTCTTTGCTTTGAAGATTTGACGACATTATCTGTATGGTGTGACTTGTGAAGTATATACGGATCATAAAAGTTTGAAATATTTCTTCACCCAAAAAGAATTGAACATGAGACAACGAAGAAGGTTAGAATTGATTAAAGATTATGACTTGTAGATTTTGTATCATTTGGGAAAAGCAAACATAGTTGCTGATGCTTTGAGCCGTAATCCATGGGTAAATTGTCGTGCTTACTCACCGGTCAGAGAGACTTGATATGTGACTTAGAAAGAAATGAAATTGAAGTTGTATTGCACGAACAAGGCGGAATCTTAGCTGCTATTTTTGCTCAACCTGTAATCATTGAAGAAATTAGAGAGAAACAACTTGAAGATGAGTTCTTGAAAAAAATTGTGGAAGAATTTGACTAAAAACCGAGGCTAGGGTTTGTGTTTGAGAATAATGTGTTGAAATTTCAGAATAGATTTTGTGTACCGGATTCCTCTGATTTAAGAACGCATGTTATAACTGAAGCTCACAACTCCAAATTTTCCATGCATCCAGGGAACACAAAGATGTATCATGACTTGAGACAGAACTTCTGGTAGCCTGGAATGAATAAAAGTATTGCCGACTTTGTAGCTAAATGTTTGCACTGCCAACAAGTTAAAGCTGAACATCAACGACCCGTTGGATTACTTCAGCTGCTTCCAATACCAGAATAGTAGTGGGAACGTATTACTATGGATTTCGTTGTCGGTCTGCCTCGATTGTCTCGAGGTATGGATTCTATATGGGTCATAGTTGATCGTTTGACTAAATCTACCAACTTTCTGGTTGTTAAAACCATTAATAATGCGGACAAATTAGCTAATATGTATATGAATGAAATTATGAGATTACATGGTGTACCAGTATCTATTGTATCTGACAGAGATTCGAAGTTTACATCAAGATTTTGGAAGAGTTTGCAACTGGCTTTGGGAACCGAATTGTGATTGAGTAGTGCCTACCATCCATAAACAGACGGTCAATCTGAAAGAACCAATCAGACTTTGGAAGATATGTTGCAGATGTGTGTGTTGGACATCGAAGGGAATTGAGAGACTTATCTACCTTTAACCGAGTTTGTGTACAATAACAGTTATCATTCAAGTATTGAGATAGCTCCTTATGAAGCTCTGTATGGAAGGAAATGCCATTCTCCTATCTGTTAGGCTAAAGTGGGTGACAGACCATTGTTGGGACCAGAACTTGTACAAGAAACAACTGAAAATGTGAAATTAATTCAACAGAGGTTGAAAACTACACAAAGCCACCAAAACATTTATGCAGATGTCCGAAGGTGAGACAAATAATACGAAGTCAGGGATCATGTGTTCATAAAAGTGACTCCAATGAAAGGGCAAACGCAGTTTAGAGTGAAAAGCAAGTTGGCACTGAGATACATCGGACCATATGAAATTCTTGAAAAGATCAATTCAGTAACATACAGAGTAGCCTTACCTCTGGTCGTGGAGCATATGCATAATGTTTTTCATGTATCTATGCTTCGAGAGTATTTGAGAGATCCACTACATGTAATTGAGCCGACGCATGCACTTCTAAAAGATGATTGTACATACGAGGAGAGGCCAATGCAAATTGTGAATCGCTGAATCAAAAGATTAGGAAATAAGGAAATTCCGTTAGTGAAGGTCGATTGGCAGAATCATGGAGGAACCTATCTAACTTGGGAAACAGAAGAAGACATGATGAAAAGATACCCTGAACTATTCCCTTTGGACTCGGTATTCTTTCAAAATGAAGGTAATTTGAGTTTGGAGGACCAAACTCATTAAGGCGGGAAGACTGTAATAATCCCGACCCATGATTAACGTTAATCCATGATTTCATATGTTTAATAAGTTATTAAGACCGAATTCTAAATTAATTACATGTGTGTTGTATTATTTGTATTTATATCTGTTTAACGTATGAAAGATCTGTTCATATTTTCATTTCGGTTTACGAATTGAAGGCTTCGTCGGCATCCGATTCAGAAATTGACTTGATTTATGTATTAAATAGAATTTTTAGAATATTATAGTAGGTTCAATTGAAATTCGATTTGGAACGATTTAATTAGAATAATTTAATGTCTAATTGAATAATTTGGCCAACCACATAATTAAACCATTACTTTAGCCTATATAAGGCATTGATAGACCCTCATTCATACCTTTACACTTTCATATCTTCATTCTTAGTGATAAAAACGTGAGGGAGGGAAAGAAGAGAGGAGACTTGAGCTCAACTAGGTGTAGACACCCCATTTTTTACCGTCCTCAAGATTTGGACGTTATCGTTTGAACACCGGATGATTGTGTTTGCTCGTGTTCGTTTTGAGTCCCTGAAGGTCTCGGCCGAGCGCCTTGCCTTGGAGCCTCTAATCATGTGTGTTTTGTGCTCGGTTGTGGACTAAGAGCTTGTTGTTTCACTTTTGGAGGAGAGGGTGGCCTGTCGGCCATCCCCCTAGCCTGCCGGCCATGACTTGTGCCTGTCGGCCACCAATTGTGGCCGGTCGGCTACATCGATGGCTAGTCGGCCACTGATGATGGCCGACAGCCATTTTTCTTCTTTTTTAGATAATTATTTGGTAGCTGTGCTAGCTGTTGTTCACTGATGCTAATCTCCATACACGTGTATGGAGGGATGAATACAAGCCTTTAGCTTGATTTTCTATATATAGGGGGGGTCTCTTCTCCATTTTGGGAGGTTACACAATTTTGAGAAAATTTCTCCCTCTCTCTCTCTCTCTCTCCTATTGTTTTATGCCTGATAGTTGATTTTCTCTACGCTTTTGCACAAAGACCCTTAGCCAAACATCATCATCTTGGAGCTAAGGTTCTTTGAGGCTTAGTTTGAGCTCCTAAGGGTGGTTTTAGCTTAGAATTGTGACTGTTTTGTGCTGTGCTTCAAGAGGTATATTGCTCACCTTGTAAGCTTAGTTGTAATCACTTGCTTGGCTATCCTTTTATACTATTTTGGGCCTAGTTTTCAACTACAAAAAACTCTAATTTTTGAAGCTTAATATGGTGGTTTGAAGCCATTTTGTGCTAAGGGGTTGTTTACCCTTCTTATTGCTTAATTGTGAAGCTTTTCACACCATCTTTTAGCATCTTAAAATCAAACTTTTTAGGCCTTTAAACCACTGAAATTCAGGGTTATTTCAGTGGTAGAAAGCATGTTTTGAAGTCCAAAAATAGAGGGGTTAGCCTCTCCTCCTTGTGTCTCGTTTGCATGCCTAGTTAGCATCCTATGGTAACATGTTTTTGTGGTTCAACATAGCTTAATTCAAGCATGTTTTAGCTACTGTTTTGACTGGTTTTAGCTATGTTTTGGGCTATCTTGGTCATATGAGCCTTGTTTTGCATAGTTGTAGTGCAAATAGCTTCACTAGCTTGGCATTCTAGCCCTTTAAACTTGATTTGCATGAGATGGTTGCATGTTAAAGTGTCTTTTTACATATATAGCTTAATGAGTTAGGCTCTTAAACATGACTTGCATGTGTTGCTTGCATGATTTAGTGTCATTTGGCATGCCAGGTCAGCACTAAAATATCTGCAACCTCCCTCTATTCTTCACTCTTTACTTTGTTTTGAAAGTGACTTTGAGCCTCTTGTTGGCTTGAGTGTGAAATTGAGACCCTCATGCCTAATGGTTTAATTCCTTTGGGAGTTCATTACCAACAGCATGAGGCCTCTTTCATGCTCAAGGTATTTGTGGCTTATGTCCTCTTTCATTAGAGGACTCTCATCTTTTGGACTTAACCAGTTAAAGAATGGATCGGTAATTAAAATGAGTAAATAAAACATGGCAAGTAAAACTTGAGCAAGTTAAGCATGTTGTGTTGCATTGCATGTGTTTGGATCGGACGTTAATCCAAACACAAGGAAAATGGGACGTTTCATACTCAAAGTGATGAAACGTGCCATTTTTCTTGGTCACCGTCACCCTTGATCATGCATGATAGGGTGGTGGTTGTTTTGGTCTTGTTTGTGCATTCATTGACCTTGTACAAGCTTGGTTCTCTAGCCATCATGCATTGAAAATGCTTGGTTGATGGCATGAGAGTCAAGAACTACACTCCTTTGAGCTTGAGAGATGATAAGGAGGGTAGAAGTACACACATATTCCTTGAAATACATTGCTTTGCCTCTGTTTCCTCTCTGTTGCCGCAAAAGGAAAATCCAGGAAAGCAGTGGCTGACCGGCCAGTTGAAGCAGCCGACCGGCCACCAATGGTAGCCGACTGGCTAGAAATGAATTTTGCATCAGTATGTTCCTGAGTTGGAGCAGGGGCATTCTGGGAGTTAGCACAATTTTTGGAGATCAAATGAGTGCAAAAAGAGGCATCCAAAGGCAAGGCGGTGGATTTTCGGGTGGTGCAACCAAGAATGCATGTATCCCTCGTCCCGAGGCCATTTAATCACTTTTGTTAGCTTAGAATAAGTTAGCTAATTCCTTCATACGTGTGTTGTAATTAATTAGCTTAAATTGGTTTTGTAATATTTTAATTAGCTTAGCATAGCTAGTTATTCAATTGTGTTGTAATAATTAGTTAACTAGAATAGTTAATTAGTTGTTTTGTAATAATTAGCTTAGCTTAGTGTAGCTTAGCTTATTCATTTAGACCCTCATTCAAGAGGGAACAATGTTGTAATAAGCGTGCGTGTGTATGTGCATGTCTTCCAACCCCGTGTCTTTCTCCCTTTTACTTAACCGCTTTCGATGGTTAGTTTAGGGTCATGTTTCAATTAGTATACCTTATGCTTGCATGTTTGCATCATTCATTTGTCTTGCATGCACCAAGGCTCAGCGCATCATTCAAACTGCATTGTATTACAATACACTTCTTTGAATACGTGTTTATCGCATGTTGTTCAAATTGATTTATATGCCATATTAGTAGCCGAGCCTATTAATTGCATTATTGCATGTGTTGCATTAGGCATCTTACATAGTTAGGATCATGCATATTTCTAACTAGCTTTTGTTTTGGCTTGGAGTACTCAATAAGTTTTTCGCTTTAGCATACTTGCATGAGTGTGAGTGTTGCCATGATAGCATGCTTGCCATGGGGCTATTTTCTTAAATGATTAACTACATGAATGCCTGTGGATGAAGGCTTGATTGTTTGAATTGAAACAATTAAACGAGTGTAAGCTTTAAGCCCACTTTGCGAAGTGACAAATCATGTTTTAAGCCCACTTGAGGGTGGCAAATTCAAACCATTTTCGCAAAACAAACATGAATTGAGTTGTTCCAAATCTTGCGATTTTAGTCTATACTTGCTTTGTGTGCGTCACATAGGAGAGTTAGCTAATAACCGGAATGAGAACACATGTGTTTATAAAACAACATATTATGATAGTAGAGGCTAATCTTTGATCAGGCGAGCGGGAGTGCTCATTTTAGGACCTACCCCTCTTGTACCCAAGTTCCCGAGCCGAGGCAACTTTGGTGATCACGGACACGTGGCCTTTGGCACGAGTCAAGGTTTCCTAAATTTTCCAAAAAATAAAATATTTAGGTGGCGACTTTGTAATCTGGAAAAACAGTCCAGTTTTGGCATTATTTGATTCAAAATCGATTTTCCAAAATGATTTGCCGGATTGGACTCTTTGGTGTTTATCAGTCTTACATTGTACTTTGTGAGATTAGATTCAGAACCGTGATAGGAGTCCGAACTGTAGGACCAATTCGAGCTCTCCGAAGGGGGGCACGAAAAAGTTAAGCTATAGTTTCTGGCTACTCTGTTGGGGATTTAGAGAACTTGACTCGAACTCATGATATGTTATTTTATTTACACATATGTGTTTCTTTGCATTGCATTTGCATTGGTGTGCTTAAGTCACTGTGTTTGCCATTTGCTACTCCTAAGCAGTTTGCTAGAGGCTTACTTGGAAAAACTTGCCATAAGGCTGACCGGTTGCGGGCTCTGCCACGATGGGAACACAAACCTTAGATCTGGACTACCGCTGTACCGTTTGATCCTTCTTTCACTTCTCGGTGTTAGGAGTGAGAG
>NW_021036957.1:0-11709 GCF_004153795.1 Camellia sinensis
TGCATGCCATCCACCACATCTGGAGTAAAATGCACACCATCAGTAGATGATTCATCCCCGATCACAAAACTAGTCACATTATCCCCCAAGTTCATTGATCCACCGCCGATAGACTTTGTAGAACCTGGTGAGGAGATGATCTTGTTGTCAATTAGGTCTTGAATTTCATGGCGAAGATGAAAACAACAGTCAGTATCATTGCGGGGTTGTTGATAAAAGGTGCAATACTTGCTAGCATCATGCCTGCCTGGCTGGAAGGCGATAATGGAGAGACAGAGGGTCAAGGGGTTTGAGATGGCCTTGTCCTATGAGGATTTGGAGAGTTTTGGACAAGGTCATGTAAAGGGGATTGAAGGTGCGGCTACTAGTCCTGGAAGTATTAACAGAGGGGTCAACAGGTGTTGATTGGGTTTGGAGATCTCTTGCAGGTGTAAGGTTAGAGCTGAAAGGGATGTTTCTAGTAAGGCATCCCTTTTCATGGCTTATCCTCTGATTCAAAATGCCCCCAACCTGGGGTGACAAAAGTGTCATTCACAGTCTTTGCAAAAACTGCAAGCACTTGTTGCTTATTCAACCCTTTGACCTTCAAAGCCTCAAAGCCCACCGGAGATGTGCATAAGGATTACTTGCCCCAACCTTGTTCTTGCCAATTGCTCAACTTTGCCAAGGGATTAGGTGGCTATATCGGGGCAAGGCCCATTCATTGTTGACATGTTATCACCCAAACTTGAGATAGCTTTAGGTTGGCACTTTCCAACTGTAGCTTGCCCTAAGATTGCACGTGATATGGTCGATGATGGAGCCAAGATCTCAAAGGCTAAATCTGCCACAGTTCTATGAAGATCTTCAATCATGCTCATCAGATCAGAAGTAATGGGTTCGGCCATTGGTGCCCGTAGTGTATTTGAACCGACTTAGTCTTGATGAATTGGTTGGGTCGGGTTCTTTGGAGTGGGTTGGACTAGAATTGGGCTATTGTGGAGTTCAAGTTTTGGGGTTTGAGATGATTAGGGTTCAAGTGTATCTAACATACACAAGTCCCTGCTTTCTAACATACACAAGTTCGTGCTTTCTGGAATGAACACCTCAAGCTTGGGTAAATGGGCTAGGGTGATGTATATGTTGGTGTTGTAGATGGATGGTAGTGTATGGATTAGGTTGAGGTGTGGAGGTAATGGGTTGGTGGTGGCATGGGGTCTTTTTGGTGGTGCTATGATCTCTTCGTTAATAAGATCCTAAATTTTATGAAAGAGGCGGATGCAACGGTTTGTAGCATGACCATGTTGTTGATGATAGGCACAGTATTTAGTGGAGTCATGTCTTGGTAAAAGAGGACTTAAGAGAGGTAGGGGTTCTAGGAGCTCTAGGTGCCCATTTTTCTAGCAGAATTTTCAAGGCTTGAGAGAGATCTATGGAAAGAGAATGGAAATTTCGAGCTTGGGGTTGAATTGAAGTGGTGAGTTTTAGGCTATTATCAGCAAAAAGGTTTTTGATGGGACTAGTAACAGTGTTTACCTTTGAGTGTTTCGCAGTTGTGCTACCATTGGTAGTAGCATTAGAACTGCGAACAACATTCTTCCTTATAGGCTCATTACCTTCCACAATGAACCCTTGTCTGATGGTATCCTTGATTTGAATCACAATTTCATAGAGGTCTTTAAAGTTGAATAGTGGGAGGACTATTATTTTCTGCAATAGCCTTCCATGCAGATTTCTAACAATTATACGGACTTGCTCTTTCTCTAAAGGACTGTTTACACTCCATCTAGTAACAAACTCTGAAAAACCCTCATTTGGTTCTTGACTCGTTGCATCAAGATCATGAGTTATGACCTCAATTTGCGTGTTGTAGGAGTACTGGGAAACAAAGCATTTGACCAACTCTTCCTAACTCTATTTTACAGTGTCTTCTAATTTAGCATACCAGATGGCAGCTATACCGGACATATAACATTTCTTAGTCGTTTCATCAACTATCAAACATAATTCAAACTTTTTAAGTTCATAAGTAACCCCCATTATCACAATTCCACAAAGGTATATGCTTCTTACAACAATTAGACCCAGAATAGCGATTAAGTGCCAAATCAACGACTTCGGGGTCCTTTGCTCGTTATCTGTATTAGACTTATTAGTGTAAATCAAGTCTCTAACAGGCTTCAAATACCAACTTAAATCTCATAACAACGAATTACATGTTCAGGGTAGAGTGTTAGGAAAATCAAATACAGATCGAACCTTAATGGTCATATTTCCCAAATTTACAGTAAGATAATAATCAATTAAGATCCATACTGGTTTAGAAGATCTCAAAGTTAACATTATGACATACATAATACATTTACCATAAAGTTCTTATATTCTTGTTCCATGTGTAGTAAATGTTCCTATCATGGACAAAAATATTTTCCAACAATATGTAATACATAAAGTTCTTCAAACCCTTCATACGTACATACAATACGTTGTTCAGAGATATTACTCAGAAACTTATCAAGTCTTTCAAAGATATCAGATGATGGAATAATTCTCAATAGCATTAAACTTAATTAAACTGTGACAGAACAATCTCCGATTCAACTTATAACAGATAGGGCAGAATAGCTTGAAGCTCAACATAGAGCTTTCATCAAGTATGCAACAATAAATTATCAAATGAAGAACTCATTCATGCATAGCAAAATATTTCTTTTGGAAATCTTGTCATATCTTGAACATTCGGAGCTTCGTAGCGTATCTAGTCATTTTGGAAAATTATCCAGAAAGCTTATCATGTCATAAACATGTCAGAAGTTCATAACATTTTGATCACTTCAGAAAATACTTACTATTTAAAAACATGTGATCACAAATCATCCTTAGAGTATCAAAACAAAGAACATACAGTTTCGTAACTTCTCGTAACATATTAGACACTTGGTTATGTCGTCATAAGTTCAAATTCACTAGTTAGTCATAAACTTTACTTAACCCCTTTTTTTTTTTTAAATACAGAATAGGGATTAGTTTAACAATTTGTATTAAAATACAGAAACAAACTTCCAATTTTTGTCGTAACTTACCAGTTTTTTTTTTTTTTTTCCGGTATCATATGGGCAGACTCATCACATAGGGGGGTTCTTCATATTATTCGACCATTCCTTATAAGAAATCCTAATTACAGATCACAGATTACGCATGAACAAAACAGAATCACTACATGTATAACTTATTATTCGACCATCAAATACTTCCGTGCACAATTCCAAAGAGAATCACTATATGTATAACTTTTATCATAGCCAGTCCTTTTCAAAACATTACAAAGTATCATGCGAAACTTATTTTAGCAACTATTAACTCACAATAACCTCTCGAACTCGCAGGTTTAAACATTGTTATAATAAGGAGGATGTGGTAACAGAAAGTACACATCGCACATATTATCTCATGTACGCACTAAATCATGTAAGTAAGTCATCTAAACAGATGTTTCGCAGATATTTATCAATTCTAGAGTCACAATTAATAACACACATTTCACTTAGTCATAGGCATATAACTTGTCTTACCATTCAACGTGAATTCTTACCACGCTTCCGCTGCGCAACTTTATTGATTTAATCCCATCTGCAGGTCTTACCATGTTCTGTATAGCAATCAATCACAATATATACAGGAAATGTATAACAGACATGAATAATAACCATTGCGGTTAGCGTCATTACATATACCATTATCGTTGCTATCAATTCCTTTCATATGCACTAAGGATGTCATGCATGATGCCTAAGTCTTTTCTAGACATCCTAAAGCTCAATGGATCCGTGTGTGAGATAGCAACTCGTGCTCTGATACCACTTGTCACACCCCAAACCCGCCCCTAGAAGTTTGGGCATGACCACTTCAGAAACGGACACTTAACCTGTTATATATAATATATGGGGCCTGAACGGAAGCATTAAATATCAAAATTTGACAATAGAAACAAACTCCATTGAGCTACTACTATCATGCCAGGATCACAAACTCTAAACAGACAAATAAAATCTAAAACATACACCTGAATATCGGATATATACGCACATATACACTAGCCCAGCTCTATAATTGGGCATACACCAAAAACGTTTCGGAAGAAAGTATTATACACATTTCAACCTTAGGCCAACGACTAGAGTGCAAAACCAAAGTTCGTCAAAACTTCATGAAAATAAGAGCAGCTTCTCTTAGGCTTGGACATGGAAAGGTTGACCAAAGAGGACAAGCGTCAAGGCTTAGGACTGACCACTGGGTTCGTTACCTACAGAAACAGACATAACATAGGGTGAGCCAAGCTCAGTGAATAGTATGATACACAAATGCACAATTTAAACATAATACATAACAATGCATAAATAAATGCGAAGATCATGTAGTTAATCTGTTCCTGTTTTCATGTTATATGGCCTTAGGCCCCAATCGTGAGTCATAATGGTTTTAAGCCCTTGAACACATTAACATTAAGCTTTTAAACATAATGGCATATAGCCCTTGAACATATGGCATGGAGCCCTTAAACATAGTGGCATATAGCCCTTGAACATATGGCATGGAGCCCTTAAACATAGTGGCATATAGCCCTTGAACATATGGCATGGAGCCCTTAAACATAGTGGCATATAGCCCTTGAACATATGGCATGGAGCCCTTAAACATAGTGGCATATAGCCCTTGAACATATGGCATGGAGCCCTTAAACATAGTGGCATATAGCCCTTGAACATATGGCATGGAGCCCTTAAACATAGTGGCATATAGCCCTTGAACATATGGCATGGAGCCCTTAAACATAGTGGCATATAGCCCTTGAACATATGGCATGGAGCCCTTAAACATAGTGGCATATAGCCCTTGAACATATGGCATGGAGCCCTTAAACATAGTGGCATATAGCCCTTGAACATATGGCATGGAGCCCTTAAACATAGTGGCATATAGCCCTTGAACATATGGCATGGAGCCCTTAAACATAGTGGCATATAGCCCTTGAACATATGGCATGGAGCCCTTAAACATAGTGGCATATAGCCCTTGAACATATGGCATGGAGCCCTTAAACATAGTGGCATATAGCCCTTGAACATATGGCATGGAGCCCTTAAACATAGTGGCATATAGCCCTTGAACATATGGCATGGAGCCCTTAAACATAGTGGCATATAGCCCTTGAACATATGGCATGGAGCCCTTAAACATAGTGGCATATAGCCCTTGAACATATGGCATGGAGCCCTTAAACATAGTGGCATATAGCCCTTGAACATATGGCATGGAGCCCTTAAACATAGTGGCATATAGCCCTTGAACATATGGCATGGAGCCCTTAAACATAGTGGCATATAGCCCTTGAACATATGGCATGGAGCCCTTAAACATAGTGGCATATAGCCCTTGAACATATGGCATGGAGCCCTTAAACATGGTGGCATATAGCCCTTGTACATATGGCATGAAGCCCTTGTCAGAATGGCATAAAGTCCTTATCAGAAAGATTGCACTACAAGTGCAAGCATACGTAAACTTATAACAGACTTAAACTTAGAACATACGTAAACTTGTAACTTAATTATTTGAACCACGGTATTATTACCTCAGGGTAAGGGCCTTGTGCTAAAGATGATGTGAATACTTCTACATATATGAATAATCATTCATTAACTTAATAGAAAACAGAGCATTTCTTGTTATATCATGTCATTATCATGCGCTTAACAAAATAGAATAATTCATATTCTTATGTGGGTTGCATACTGATGGTAAAACTTTACATTCATATCATAGATTCTAAACGATCTTGGGTCCCTTCGTAACATAATCTTAGATTCACACAAATATCATTCTTCAAGGATGAACATAGGTTCCACTTATTCTCTAAGAACTAACATAGTATGCTAATAAATAACAAATGGCTAATATTTGTCATTAACAGAACATAAGGACATAAGGATTCCAAAATCATACCGACGTAGGCGAATCTTTCAGCGTTCATATAAGTTCACATTGTTTTCCAATTGTCATAAATGTTCGTATAACACTTACAAGGAACAGAGCATTAGTAACAATAATTGTCAACATTAGATAAAATGTACATTTTTGTACTACTCACAGTGCTACAACGGAGTGCTTGTCCCTCCTGGAATGTGCCCTGTACACATACATAACTTAGACATTAGTTCTTTTTCTTTCTTAATTCATTTCCTGCATCATTTCACTTCGAACGAATTAATAGGCATCTTAGGAACTTCAAACATGAATTTCAAAAATACCAGAGGGTTAAGCACGCAAAACAGAGCGAACGAATTTTTGTAGTTTGGGCCGCACGTGCGGCTGTGAGCCCCGCACGTGCGGCGATCTGGACAGATTGCAGTTCGAAATTTCAGCAAAACTCAAATTTTGGTAAGTACTCTTAAGGCTTAAAATAGATCTTTTAATTGATGAAATATGGTTCAAAGATCATGTACAAAGTTACAAACACACAACAATTTAACCATGATTCAAATCTTTAATTACTAAAGCTTATAACAAAACTCAATTACATAAGATTCCAACTTCCTCACACACACACCCACACCCATACAACCCTTATTCATGTAACTCAAGCTTTATAATTGAAGTAATAAAATGAAATTCCTCACTAGATCATTCAATACATCCTTCCAACTCATTTCAACACAAGAAACAACAATTTAATTAACCATTGAACATCATAATATAAGGGGATTCTTTCTCAATTCAAAGAGGAGGATTAATGAATAAGGATTAGACTTACCTTGGGTTAAATTCTCTACTAACCCTCTAAGTTTCTTCAATTCCATCCTTGGAGAACTCCCTTTTCCCCTCCACTCTTTTCTTTCCTCTCTCTCTCTCAGGAGATTGTTTTTTTGTATGGCTTTTTAAGTCAAAGAAATGAAGCATATAAACATATATGTCAAAAACATGAGTAAAGACAAAATTTAATCAGTTTAATCATCCCTAATCAAATTTCTACAAAAATGCTTATTATTACTTAAAAATTATGCTGATCTCAGATGTAAAATCAATTTCAGGTAATTAAGCCTCTAAAGCTTCCAATTTCTGATCTGAACATCATAATTGTGACAAATATGCTTTCTTATTAAACAGATATGGATCTATAATTATAAGGTTCACTTAATTAAACTTAATTTCTCATAAACTTTCACAATAAACATTTAAAGACACAGAATAAAGGGACTGAAAATATATCAAAACACATGTACGAGGGTCGGGTTATTACAAGAACCTTCTAAAGCTATGGTCTTAGGACTACCTAACAAAAGAACAAAAAAAAAAGACAACACCTCAGCCTAATTTTCAACAGATATGGTCACAGCTAAATGACTGTACTCTTCACTGAATTTTTCCCCACAAACTGATATAACTAAACCACTAATATTACAAACCCCTGTATAGATCCATCTGCATAGCACATAGCAGATAAAGAGAGCAAAAACACTCTTATGAGGGGGTAGGGTTAAACTGTCCTAGCTTTGGCATGATCTAGAGTTCCACTATTTCAAACAAGTGGTATCACAGTATCCTGAATGTGGGAGAGCACCCTGTCCTAATTTTTGGAATAGTCACTGAAGCTTACTACATGCACTAGGCCAATTGGTCAAAAAGGGTACCTTAGCAAGATTATCTAATATACCTCTCACACCTAACACTGGAAAGTGAAAAGAGGATTAAGCGGTATGGTGGTAACCCAGATCCAGGGGTTGTGTTCCCGACGTGACATTCCCACTTCCAACCAGCCTTTTAGCAAGCTTTTGGCAAGTCTCCAGCAAGTCATCCAGGATATCAAATGGTAAACACAGTGACTTATGAGCACCATGCAAATGCAATGCAAAGAATATATATATATATGTATATAGAAGTTCATATCATGAAGTTCAAGTCAAGCTCTCTAATGTCCCTAGCAGAGTCGCCAGAAATTGTAGCTAGTTTTTCACGCTCCTCGAAGGGGTTTAGTTCTCTCGGATGCGATTGCCCTATAATTCAGACTCCCGTGGTTCTAAATCTGGTTTCACAAGTGCAATGTGAAACAGAAAAATGAATGAGTCCAAATCTAGCAAATCATAGAAAATCCATTAATCATCAAAGATGCTGAAAATGGACTGCATTGCCAGATTTCAGAGTCGCCACCTAAATATTTTTGGGAAATTCAGGAAACTTGTGACTCGTGCCAAAGATCACTTGTCCGTCATAACCAAAGTTTCTCGATTCGGGAACTTAGGTATGAGAGGAGAAGGTCATGAATTGAGCACCCCACTCACCCATTCAAAGATCGGCCTTTATTAAATCATGATGTGAATTTTATGGACATTATATGCTTATGTTCTAATTATTTAATATACTAACATTACTATGTGAAGCAAACAAGTATAGACCACGTCACTTACTTTGGATTGCTTTGATTTCATGCTTTTTTGAAAAGAGTTTTGAATATGTGCAACTCAAAGGAAAAACAAGCTCATATCTACAATAATCAAAGTCATTCCAATCTAAGCAAAATAGTCTCCATCCACAGGCATTCATAGAGATATTTCAAGTAAGCGTCATGGGAGTATGCTCGACATGGCAACACAAACAATATATGA
Organism: Camellia sinensis; assembly: GCF_004153795.1. NCBI lineage: Eukaryota > Viridiplantae > Streptophyta > Magnoliopsida > Ericales > Theaceae > Camellia > Camellia sinensis. Next base: position 8,640 of record NW_021036957.1, read on the forward strand.
TATGCTAAATTGAAAATGCTCACCTAGTACTCAAAAAAGGCAAGCCGAAGAAAAGAAGATACTTAGAAAAATGCATGATCCTAAAGAAATGCACATGACTAATGCAATACATTCACAATGCAACTACTTGATTCGGCTATGAACATATCATATGGATCCACTCAAAGCATGTTGTACCGCAAATATTCAAGTATGAAAAAATCAGTGATACCAAGATGATGAGTCGAACCTTAATGCAAGAAAAAAAAAAGAGATAAAAATCATGGTAATGATAAAAGAAAATATGATGCTATACAACTATGCTAAACATTTAAATAAAAGGGAAAAAGAAATGGAGGTTGGAAGACATACATCATGTGTCACAAATTTGCCTTCTTACAAGAGGGTCTGAATGTCCTAATTAACTAATTATTACAAACACAAATGAATTAACTAATTATTACAAATACAAATCTCAAAGCATTTGAAAGGCAAGGAATCGCGTGCGCACAAACAAGAACATCCTCCGAAAACCCCCTCTGCTTATTAAAGGAGAGAATAGGTTTTCTGCACAAATTATCAAACATCACAACGGTATTTAGATGATGATTAATGTGATATTCCTGTTCCGTAATATGTTAATTGGTCCTTAATATGAGTATGATTATGTGTTTAATATGATTTTGTGTGCCATTATGAGAAAATATGTGGTTTTGAATTTCTATCTGTTCACCGTAGGAATATCTGTTTGATTATCTGCTTTGGGAATTAAATTGAAGGCCTTTTCGGCCACAGAACTCGAAATTGATTACGCCATTGTGATTGTCATAATTTTTAGAGCCTACGGTGAAATTTAATTGAAAATTGGTTCGGATCAAATTAATTAGATTAAATTAATGGGTTAGTGCTCAATTATTTTACATTAGAATAATGTATTTGAGAGGGGGCTTTTAGAGGCCATTATACACCCTCACTTTGTTCCTTTTTGAGCTCATCATCCGAAATTCCTCTCTAGAGAGAGAGAGAACCAGATTTAGAGAGAGAGAGGGTTCAATTTTGAAGATTTTGCTAAGGAGCTCAAACTTTGAAGGGCTAGGCTCAAGAACTTGCTTCTATTTGGAAGATTGAACCTCTAGGTAAGCATTTGAGCATAAACTTATGAGTATAAGTTTGTAAATTGTGTATTCAAGCTGGTTGGGTGATCAAGAGCAAGAATTGAAATGAATTTGAAGTTAAAATGAACATGCATGTGCATAATTGTTACAATTTTGGGTGTTTTAGCATGTAGCATGTTAAATATGAAGAATGGAGCATCAAACCTTACATGCATGAGTAGTTTTGTGCAGCTTCATGATTTGGAGCATCATTTGTACCATTTGTAACAGAAATGAAGTCAACATTTGACATGCATGCATGATTGAAGAAGTTATGGAATTGGTATGAAGTTTGAATGTTTGGATTTTGATCATATGAAAGAAATGCCGATCTATTTGGGAATTAAATGATGACTTTGAACAATTTGGTGTCATACTTTTATACTCCCATGTAATGTAATGTGTTTGCATGTTTTTGAACTTAAATCATGTGTTTTGGAACCCTTGAATGTCAAATTTCGGCTCAAGAACATGTTCTGGAAAACCCATAAAATTTGATGTCCGCTCGAGCGGGGAAACCAACACTCGAGCATGAATTCCGTGCTCCCAGTATTTTTGCTGACTTGGATGTCCGCTCGAGCGGTGAAGTCTACGCTCGAGCGGGGAGCTATGTAGACAGACCTTCAGCTCAAGCGCCAGACTTCACGCTCGAGCGTAAATTTGATGCATCCAGTACTTTTGCAGACCTCAGAGGTCCGCTCGAGCGGGGAGGTCCACGCTCGAGCGGGGACCCTGTTTTCTGGAATTTTGAAAATGCATTATGTGTTCTGTTTTCCGTTCCCTTTCACTTCTAAATACTCTTAGGCATTCATTGAGCATGGTAAATGAGTTAAAAGAATAAGAATTAAGCCTAAAGAGGAATATATGAATTAAGGACGGATTAAATCGGTTGTGACCCATATGTGTTATGTGATGTGTAGGGTCAAGCTCCAGGGCAAATCAATCAGCCGATCACTGTGAGTAATATCTAACAAAGATATCTGAAATATGTTATTGTCCAATTGCTTACGTCCATGTAAGTTTTATAAGATCCGTTGATTCAATTGGTGGACAATGTTTGCTATACCAAATGAATGGGCCAGAGGCCGTTTTGACAAGAATGAATAAATGGGCCAGAGGCCAGTTTGACATAAACGAATGGGCCAAAGGCCAGTTCGACGTGAACGAAAGTACGAATGGGCCAAAGGCCAGTTTGACCTGAATGATACTAATGAATTGGGCCCAAGGCCGTATGATGTGTTTGGAACCGGAGTTACTTAACTTACATATGTCTATGTATGTATGTATTAGTTAGAAATATAAATTGGGCCCAAGGCCGTTTGATGTATATTATTCCAATATATATTCTTTAATTGATATTATTCACTGGGCTTTCGTTCACGCTCATTCATGTGTTTGTAGGTGAGCCAAGAGAGGTCCAGACCCAGCCTCAGTGAAGTTTGTATGGAACAACCAAAGTTTTGAAGAGTCAGCCCTTGCGTCTCACGCACGAGACACGTCTTCGCCCTTTTACCTTTCTGTGTATTTTGTCATGTTGGCGAGGACTTCGGTATACATCTATATATAGTTTTGTTTGGATGACTTAGATTTGAATGATCCTGTCTGTACAGAACCTTATGCTACTATACCTTTTGTTGTGAGTTATTTAACATATGTAAATGTGGAATGTTATGATGTGCATATAAGCACGGCTCTATGGACAAAGTTTTAAATTTGCTTCCATTTGGCCCCTTTACTCTGATGAGTTTTGACTTATTTGGTTTGAGGTCGTAGGTAATCTCGTGATTACTAGCTAGTAATGGCCTTAACCTATAGGGGTGGGTTCGGGTCGTGACAATTAATGAAGCAACAACGGGACGGAAATCAATGAATACAAAGCTAAGGCAAATTTAGAAGAGGAAGCATTCAAAGAGACAGCATTAAACTTACTATATCTC
>NW_021036960.1:0-10946 GCF_004153795.1 Camellia sinensis
CGTACTGAGTTGTACCAAAGTATTTCGAGTACCTTATCGAATAAGTACCAATCATACAACAATATTTTTTGGAGCAGCATGCTTTGTAGATGAAACAAACATGTTTACGAAGAATTTGCTCAACAATTAAAAACAAAATGCATATGAAAGCTTAACAGTTAGGAAAGCTTTGTTTAGAACTTCAAAATATTAGAATAAGCACATATACACACTAAGTAATAATTATTATTATTTTTAAAAATTATTGACTCTGAAATGTTGAATTCACACATTAGTTTATTCTGGGTACACTTCTGGACGTAAATATTAAACTTGGCTCATGCCAGCTAGCTTTGGTACATGTGTCACATTTCAATATTGTATATCCTTGCTTTGCTAGGGTGTTTTACTTCTTTCAGATAGAAAAGATAAGGATAATTTTGTCATCTATTTAAAGGATGATCTGTCATTTGCATTCAATCAACCAACTTTTACAATAAAGTATATGTGCAAATCATATGTTACACATTGACTAAGTTCTTGCATTAAAACAATATAATTAAATGGCTAGCCTGCCAATAAATTAATTGGAAAAATGCAATTCATAAATTCACTTTAGGTATGTGTTTGTCAGGCTCATGAACATGCATAAGCTTGAACATAAGTAGCCGAGTTCGGCTTCTAGTTTTGTGTCACTAAAGTTTGCAATGGCTTCTCCATGTAATTATGCATTGAAAACTAATTCTTTAAATAAGCAGAGCACTAGTCTAAAAATGAAAATTTATCTTTATGGCTCTGTGCTTTTAATTATACAGAGCACTCATAAGTCATAACAGCAAATTAAAGATCAAAATAAAGTTTTAAGACTTTATCTGTTGAATCTGAATATTTCTTTTTCTAAAATATATGTTAATTTATCAAATGTGATCAATCAATTCAAAATAAATTAATGAAATCATCATTATTCAATTAAAATAAACTGATTTGAATGAGAAGTTCTTTTAGAAATTTATATTCCAAAAAGTTTGTGATGAGAGACTTCTCACAGAAAGGTCAAGAATCACTAATTTTATTAAAGTAGCATATTCTGACAAGGACATTGTTGGGGATAAGATGAAGACATGTGTAATGAGCGCAGGAGATGTAATCAAGAGACTAGAATTTTGGACATTTAATTAATAGGACTTAGTTTCCATTTTTATTTATTTCCTGTTACTCTTTTTTTCTAATTTCCTTATTGATTATGGAAAGTCATCCACATGTATATATGGGATTGTGAAAAGAACATTACTTTGAATGAATGAAAACTGAGAGATAATACATCTTTTGAAAACCTAAAGTTGTTATTCTGCATTCGTCTTCTTGGTTCTACACATTTGGTATCAGAGCAAGCTAATAATGCATATTTATTGATTTGCTTGATCATCAACATTGAAAACAGACTATTTTCATTTTTCAAGGCAATCAAGTAAATATGCATTATTAGGTCTTGCTCTGATCCAAATGGTGTAGAACAAGAAGACGAATGGCAGAATAACAACTTTAGGGTTTTCAAAAGATGTATTATCTCTCAGTTTTCATTCATTCAAGTAATGGTTTCTTTTCACAATCCATATATACATGTGGATGACTTTCCATAATCAATAAGGAATTAGAAAAAAGAGTACAGGAAAAAATAAAATGGAAACTAAGTCTATTAATTAAATGTCAAAATTCTAGTCTCTTGATTGACATCTCTGCGCTCATTAACATGTCTTCATCTTGATCAACAATGTCCTTGTCAGAATATGCTACTTTTAATAAAAGTTAGTGATTCTTGACTTTTCTGTGAGAAGGTCTCTCATCACAAACTTTTTGGAAGATATAAATTTCTAAAAGAACTTCTCATTCAAATCAGTTTATTTTTTTTGATAAATGATGATTTCATTAATTTATTTTTGAATTGATTGATCACATTTTGATAAATTAACATATATTTTAGGGAAGGAAATATTCAGATTCAACAGATAAGTCTTAAACTTTTATTTTGATCTTTAATTTGCTGTTATGACTTATGAGTGCTCTGTATAATTAAAAGCACAGAGCCATAATAGATAAATTTTTCATTTTTAGACTAGTGCTCTGCTTATTTAAAGAATTTAGTTTTCAATGCATAATTACATGGAGAAGCCATTGCAAACTTTAGTGACACAAAACTAGAAGCCGAACTCGGCTACTTATGTTCAAGCTTATGCATGTTCATGAGCCTGACAAACACATACCTAAAGTGATATTTATGAATTGCATTTGTTCCAATTAATTTATTTGGCAGGCTAGCCATTTAATTATATTTGTTTTAATGCAAGAACTTAGTCAATGTGTAACATATGATTTGGCACATATACTTTATTGTAAAAGTTGGTTGATGTGAGTTCAAATGACAGATCATCCTTTAAATAGATGGACAAAATTATCCTTATCTTTTCTATCTGAAAGAAGTAAAACACCCTAGCAGAAGCAAGGATGATACAATATTGAAATGTGACACATGTACCAAAGCTAGCTGGCATGAGCCAAGTTTAATATTTTACGTCCAGAAGTGTACCCAGAATAAACTAATGTGGTTGAATTTCAACATTTCAGAGTCAATAATTTTTTAAAAATAATAATAATTTATTACTTAGTGTGTATATGTGCTTATTCTAATATTTTGAAGTTCTAAACAAAGCTTTCCTAACTGTTAAGCTTTCATATGCATTTTGTTTTTTAATTGTTGAGCAAATTCTTCGTAAACATGTTTGTTTTGTCATCTACAAAGCATGGCTGCTCCAAAAATATTGTTGTATGTATTGGGTACTTATTCGATAAGGGTACTCGAAATACTTTGGGTACAACTCAGGTACGGGATGGGTACAACTCAGGTATGGGATGGGTACGTTTTGGATGCTTTTGTGTGTACTTCAGGCCGTAAATGTAATTTTTTAAAAACGTAAGTGTACTAAAAAATTATATTGTGCCTATTTTAAATAGGGTAAACTACCAATAGGTCATAATAGTTGGCCTTAATTCGCATCAAGTCCTATTGAAAAGAAGTCTTGGTAAAATTGTCGCTAAAAATAAATTTTTTGTGATAATTTTTTATATATGTCGCTATAAATTGACAATTAGTGACTTTTTTTTGTCATGATTTTTATAAATTATCATTAAAACTTACAATTAGTGACTTTTTTTTTGATAATTTTTTCCCATAGGACCTATTAGATAACAAGTCCACTTATTATAATCTACACGTAAGTACCGCTTTTAAATATAGGGTATTTTTTTAACTATAAAAAATATAAAAAAAAAATTGTAGGGTTCCTTTTTTTTTTATCACTTTAAAAATACTTTAATTATTTTTTATATGTGATTTTTTAATTCTTATATGTGATGTACTACGACAAATTATAGAAATATACTTTTTATGGACGTACCGTTCCGTAGCCACATCCTACATTTTTAGGTTTTGTGCATAATTGTCAAATCGGGATTCGTATCATGAATCGAAATGGCCTCGTACCGAATCGAGAATCGAATCGAATCGTGAATCGTAAAGATTCGGTCACTTTTTCTGAATTACTTAAAAACATATATCTACACATTTAGATGTTAAATATCTTATGAATATGAAATATTTAGACTTAAATTAATAAAAATGTTATTTTGAATGATAATCACGTGGTTTAATAGGTAAGAAGTTAACGAAGGTTCCTATGTAAGATCACCATCTTACTCTTTTTTTTTTTTTATAGATATTTTTTATTAACCATTCTTAATAAAGATAATAAAAAAATAGACAAATTATGAATTTCCAAAGTAATAATAATTGACAACGATATTGATATTTGGGCAATAAGCATATATACATTTTTAAGTAATAGTGAGCAAATAATAAGAAAGAATTATTTCGAATTTTTTATTTTAAAACCCAAAACATTTTAAAAAGGTATAACTGGCCTCACACATGTAATATTCAATTATATTTAATTTAATAAAACAACAATAGATAATTCATAGTGTAACTTTAATCTTAAATATCCTTAGAAAATATATTATGATTTTTTAAAGGGAAAAAAAAATGAGAAGAAAGGTTAATAATATGTTGGATCTGACTGAATCTGATTGGATCCTATTAAAAACTCCATTATCTCTAAAATAATAACAAATCATGTATATATGTTAGTTATTTTGATATTAAATGTTATTAGAAGCTATATTATGTCATTTTCACTAAAAAGATGGAGAAAAAAAGAGTTGAAAATATGTCGGAGACAATAATTTCAAAAATTGCTTGAATCGTAAAAAGTGAATCGAATTTTGAATCGATTGTGAATCGTGTAATTTACTAAAGATTCACTTCCAAAATAGATTCACCCATAAATTCGTATTGATTTTGCAAAAATTGCGAATCGAATCGTGAATCGTAAGATTCTGATAACAGAGGTTTTGTGGTATTGAGGTACCTACATCTGTACCCGCACCCACATCCATGCTTCCTAGTTTGTCACTCAATCTAAGTTTCCCTGATATTTTCTTTTTTTTTTTTTTTTTTTTCTCTTTTTGGGTTGTAATAATCATGAGATTCCCAAAGATAAGATGTAAACGCCAGATCTATGACATATAATAGGGAAGAATACAGTGGTAGAATGCACGGAAAAAGAAGAAGCATTAAGCTCAATTCAAAGACATTAAGCAATGGTACTCACAAAGTATTCAGCCTTCCTGTTGTTATGAAGAGCAGATTTAGTTGACCAGATAGGAAGAATTTAGATGGTATAGGTTATTTACCGAGAATGTCTCCCTCTCAAACCAAATGGGAAGTCAAAACTAATGGAGGCAGGCTCAACACATAACGGTGGAGGGCTAAGGGAGAAAACAAAGAGGATTCAGTTAACCAAAAACTAATCAAGAGGCCGGTACTTTCTTTGCAATTTTGGTCCATCAAATCATAAGTTTATTTATAGTCCCTCTCAATCTCTGTTTTCCAAAAGGTTCCCAGGTAGATTTTGTGGTGTTTTTTTTTTTTTTTTTTTTTTAACACAGTGTTGAGATTTGTGGTTTCAAGTCTTGGGGCCACCACTTTGTGCATATATGCAAAGGTAGGTGTGTAACTCAATCTTTCCCTCGCCAAACACACATTATGTGTACTAATTTGGGCGTTGTTTTTTTGTTTGTTTAGTGTTTGAATGATTTGGATTGTGGTTTGCTCTGCTGGTTATCACTTTTATTGAAACCCCTAGAAGCATTAGAAGCTCAAAAGAGAGACACAGTCCAATTAACTCACTAAAGAGGGCTGATTCTTCTGTGGTTGTCCACAGTGTTTGGTGGTTTCCCAGACTAAAGGGATAGATTGTTAGGAGAAGGGTGTTTAATGTGCAAGAGGGAGGTTAGAGTTGGATAGAGGAAATAGAGGAATTACCAATTTGGTGAGTATTTAGAGTTTATTATTTGGTGGAGCCAAGGGTTGAAGAGGAAGATGTAGGTGTGGGCTTTAATTCTCGATTACAGTTTCTACTCATGTGAGGAAGAACAATGGAATTTAAAGGCGAAGGGAATCTGCAGTCTGGTATTAATCACGACGTTTTCCTTTAACACGAGTGATAAAAGTCGGAATTAATCCCTCAGGAAAAATTTGTTATGGATTCTGCAAGGGTTTGGGTCTACTAGAAAGAGAAACAAATAGTGAAGGAGATTCCATTGACTTAAGTGATCCTGATATTATATTCACCCAGGAAAATTATATCGTAAGAATATATGTATAGAGAAAGAGAGAGAGGATATAATTGTATGTATTATTGATTGATGTTTGTAATTGTTTTTTTTACAATGATTCCATGATTCCCTATATTAGAAAGGTTAGTGTGTAGTAGGTAAGGAGTTAGGTGAAGTTGGAGGTGATAGTGGTGGTAGTGGTTAGGTTTTAGTGAGTAGGTGAGGTGGTAGTGTGTAGTGGGTAGGTTTAGTGGAGTAAGGTTTAAAGTGGGTGAGTAGGTGGAGAGTAGGTGGTTTTTAAACAGCCCCCCGCAACCAAGGGGGATAGACTAACCAAACTTGAGTTTGGAGAGAGTAACAAAACAAGAAAATACATAAAAATAAAAAGGAATGAAGAGACATGTACTGTATGGTGTGTCCAGACCCATTGGTGAAAAACTGTATATATGGTGGTGTCATAACGTTGTAGAGGACACTGTATGGAGGGTGTCATAACATGTAGAGGACAACTGTACTGGTGGTGTCATAAACGGTGTAGAGGACACTGGAATGGCGGTGGTCAGACCGATGTAGAAGACAGTTTATGGGGTCATGTCGGCCCGTTGTAGCAGACACTGTGTGGTTCGTGTCAAGCCGATGTAGAAGACAGGTTTAATGGGGTCATGTCGGACGCGATGTAGAAGACAGTTTTACGGGGTCATGTCGGACCGTTGTAACAGACACTAGTTTGACAGTTTTACGGAGTCCTTGCTGAACCCTTGTAGAAAACTAAACCGGACATCCAATGTCCGGACAGTTTACTGAGTCTTGTCGGACCTTGAAGGAGCTAACCGAATCAATGTCGGGACAGTTTTCAGAGTCCTTGTCGGTACCCTTGAAGGATGCCTAACCGGAATCAATGTCGGGCAGTTTACAAGAGTCTCTTGTCGGACCCCTAAAAGTCGCACCTTTCAAAAGGTGTGCCAATCTTTTCAAAGGCGTGCCCATCAAAAGGCGTGCTTCAATCCATAAAAGACGTGCCATCAAAATGGCGTGCCCAATTCCATAAAAAGAACGTGCCATCAAAAGGCGTAGCCCAAAATCACATAAAAGATGTGCCGGACACTGATGGCGGAGGCACGTGAGTTGCCTTAGGCTGGCGCGCCCGTTTGTAAGTCTGGCGTCAAAGTGGCGCGCGATACGCGTGGCTGCCACGTCTATTTAACCAAGGTTGATGCTGAGGCTAGGCAGACAAAAATTCTGAAAATCCTCTGGAAAAAAACTCTTCCTTACGAAGGAGAAACTCTGTATACTCTGTAACCAACCATCTCTGAAACACTCAGCCAACATGGCCTCTTCTTCCGCGTCCAGCACCCAGAATAACATGGCCTCCTCTTCCCGTGGTCTGCTCACGCTCTTTCAGAATTGAACGAGTCCACAAGAGAAATAACTGGTGCGGTGGCCAGTGACCTCAACCAAACACTCTAGTTTTGCTCCGTTGAACTTTCCAATGCGCGTCGGTGGAGCAAAAAATGGCGGTGCAAACTGATATTGAGGCCAATCAGTATAACTCTGAAGTCATGTGTGGAAACCATGACTGCGGTCACACAACCTGTCGCACCGGCCTGCAGAGCAGGACAAATGAGGTGCAACAGTTAAACTCCCAGCTGGCTCTGCTCAACAATGTGTAAGGATGCGCGAGCAGAGATAAGTGTGCTAAAGACAGAAAACAAGGAGCTGAAGCGGAAGGCCACCGTGATGTTCCGATTTGGAGGTCCACCATATGCTGTAGTGGAGAGCAGGGAGGAGGCAACTTGCTTGGTGGTCTAGGAAGCACGGAGGCAACACCGGCAAGGACCACCTAGGACGGAGCAAGAAGAAAAGACCGGCTGCTGAGTAGAGAAAAAAATCCCACTGTGGGTGTGGTAGTTTTTGTTTTGTTTGTGTGGGTTTTTTTTTTTTTTTTTTTTTTTTTTTTTTTTATGTAAAAGTGTGATCGGGGTTGATCCCCTGATATGAATAAAATGACAAGGTTGTGGGAATGTTTGTTGGTGTTATTTTTGTGGTGTTGTTTTGTTTAATAAGAAAAATAAAATAAAAGAAAATAATGGATAAAGAAAATAAGAAAAAATATTTGTGGATGGGTATAAGAAAAACAGCAGTGTGATTTTTTTTTTTTTTTTTTTTTGGTGGAATATAAAATAAATAATAATAAGAGAATGGAAAACGGGTGATGCGTACTAACAAGGGATAGGGAAAATATATTATAATAAAATATAATATATATATATATATATAATTAAAATAAAAGAAAAGGGTGAAAGAGCGTGGATGAAATAAATTAAGAGAAAGGAGAGATATGATTAAAGTGGGTTTGAAAGTGGGAAAAGATGAGAGAGAGGGAGATAGAGTGGGTGGCATGATGATGATGTTGGGTCCATGGAGAGAGAGAGAGAGGGATGTCAAGAAGCTTGTGCTTTTGACAGTTACACATTAACCCAAGCTGTATGTGAAGATGCATGTTACTGTCTTTACACTTCTGCAGGCTTGGTATTCTTTGTGGGGCACTTGCAACACGTGACATTGAAAATTGTATTCGAAAAAGATGACATCTCCAACATGAAACGTCTTGGAAGCAGCCAGGCCTTGTAATCAATATTCCCAATGATGGTTCAACCAGCGGAGTCCCCAACCTTGTACACTGTGCCATTGAAACCTTCAAGCCAACAAACATGGCTACCAACAACAGAGCCACAGCTCTACACCCCACACCCAAATCCATGGTAAGAGAGAGAGAGCAATCGGGAAAAAAACAGCAGTGACGAGCAGCAAAGCAGCGCCAGAGAACGCCAACGACGACGAACGAGTAAGAGTACAACCACGGATATGTGAGAGGCGAGGTGAACGGCGATAGAGGCTAGACGAGATGATGCGGGTGCCCGCCGCCGACATTAGCGGAGGAGGGGTGTAAAGAAAATGTTGAAGAAGTCAAGGTATGTGTAGAAAATAAGCGGAATAGGTTGAGGTCCGGCGGGCGGCCAAGGCGAGGTTTGCCGCCCGCCGGTTGAAGCGAGAAATACTAAAAGTCTTAACCTTGCTCTGATACATGTAAGAAATAATGTATAGAGAAAGAGAGAGAGAATAAATTGTATGTTATTATTGATTGATGTTTGTAATTGTTTTTATTACAATGATTCATGATCCTATATATAGAAGAGGTTGAAGTGTGTAGTAGGTAAGGAGTAGGTGAAGTGGAGGTGATAGTGGTGTAGTGGGTTAGGTTTAGTGGAGTAGGTGAGGTGGTAGTGGTGTAGTGGGTTTAGGTTTTAGTGGAGTAGGTTAAGTGGGTGAAGTAGGTGGGAGTAGGTGGTTTTTAACCAATATCAGTTGTATTGGTTGAAGAAATTGTTATGGATACTTTTGAACCTAGGAAATCATTCTCCCATTCTGTAGTGAGTTTCTGCCCAAGAAGCTGAGGCAATTCTTCAGGGAAACTTTGGGTTCGTTTGGTTTGTATTTGTGAAAAATTTTGTGAAAATTTTCTCTACAAATAAGTTTTTTAAAAGTAATCAAACCAAACAAATTTTCCCAAAAAAATTTCAAAACTTGTTAAACCAAACAAGTTTTCCAAACAAATCTCCTCTCTCACACACATCAAATATCAAATCACTTTTTTCCAAAACTCTCCTCTCAAAATAATTTTCCAAAACATCTTTTGAAAAAAACCAAACCAAACAACTTTTCGTACTTTTTATTCTTAAAACACATCTCTCAAACACAAACCAAACATACCCTTTGTCTGCCGGACATTTGTCAGACTCAGACCCTTATATGACACTCCTATCTGCTTTTTTAACACCTCTTGGACACCTGCAAACAATATAAGACTACATTTTGTAATTTCAAACACTTGGTTGACACTTCTCAAACAATGTCCAGCACCCTTCAAATAGGATTGAGCACATCCAGAAGTTTCCAGTCTTTTCTGTGTTTATTATTATTTTTAAGTAGAAAAAATATTTGACATCATTCAATGCTGCCACAGTTCGAGGATGTAACAATACTTTCAAATTTAGGAAAAATAATTAATGTAAAGAAAAAAAAAGCATAAAAGAGCGAAATAATAGTTGAATGAAGAATATGTATGGATACATTTATTTGTCTAGCTTTTTTTCTACATTAGAGAGGTAGAAAAAATAATAAATGTTTGTTTAATTGTTTTATGCAATTATGTTGCATATTGGTTAATAAAATTATTTTAATACGTATAGGTTAATAAAAATATCTGTATACGTATTAGGTTTACCTTATTGGAGGATTTGAGTCAGTGATTGAAAAACTTTGTTTTCTCGATCTTGATTCGTTTAGTCCTTGATGGCTTGCCAACATTTTTTTCAACTTCCGGCTTTTATACCACTTGAAACTTAGTAGGAGAAGTTTAAATCCCCAGTTCATAGGCAGGGTTTCATTCTTCCCAAAACCCCAGAGCCTCTAGCAGGCCTCCAACCCTGTCATCATCCGTGGGGATAGGCAGGAGATATGACTGGGCTAAACTAGCCCTAGTGATAATGGTGTACATGATGTGTACCCAGGAGACATAACACTGCACTGCGGGCTTGTTAGCCTAGTTGCATCTCCCGTCTCATCCGGCGTTGGCAGTGACGGATTGGTTTATTTTATTTTATTTTATCTTTATTTTTCTGTGAGTGTGTGCCTACGGAGAATTACCAATTTGCAATAATAATAATAGAAGGCTTAGTGTGTGCACAATATGCTTTCATCTTGAGGTGTTCTACTTCATGCAATTGTTTCTTTTGAAAATGCCGTGTCAAAGTTTTTGCATAGAGTTGCATCTTGATTGCAAAAGTTTTTGCATTTTTTTAGGCCTTACTGTTCAAACAACAGAGAGGCAAGCAGAATGAAGCTTACACAAACTTGAAACAAGAGCTCCAACGAGCTCGTCAGCAGGTTTGATCTGACACTTTTGGTGTCTTGTTTCTATTTCCCAAAACCTTTTTTAATTTTTGTCTTTTTCTAATGTTTGTTTTTCTTTTCCTTTTGGCTTGAAGGGCATCTTCATTTCAAGTCAGGAGATCAATCTCAATCAATGAAGTGGACAATGGTAAATAACTATCTTCTCAGAACATTCAATCTGCTTAATAGCGTGTATATGTTTTTTGATGAGAAGTTTCCTAAGTGAAAACCTGAAATCTTGTATTGTGTTTTAACTTCTTGTGATGATATAGTAAAAATATAGG